>LJIJ01002610.1:0-25262 GCA_001718145.1 Orchesella cincta
TGGCTGCTGACGCATTCAATGTTTTATTTAAGCTTGCATCTGAAAATGGTAAATTACGTAATTAAAAACATCATTCAACAATCACATCAATTATCTTTAATTATTTCCAACAGACGATAATGTGCAGCCAGTACGCAATGGATTCCATCCTTCAAACGACAAGATTGGATTATTTATCTATTTTGCTGTGATTGTCTTCTCAACGCTGGGACCAGCGTTGGTAGTTGTTGCTATCTATACTCACTTAGATCCATTTTACTTTCTTTTCGAGGAATATTTACTACCTCATCCATATGAACGCAGCATACTTTTAATTATCGCCTCCCCAATAATTCGGTTTGTAATAGGATTCCTTTGCACTGTTGAGTTTTGCCGGTCATTTTTATTCAGCATGTTTGCAATAATTTTAGGATTTTCTGTTTCCAATTATTTGTTCATCGATTTATCAGCACATCTGAGTTGAGCATTTCTCGCTAAGTTACAACGACCCATCCTTTTAAAATTCTATGTGAAAATTCAGATCGTAGTAGAGCCGTGCATGACTTGCTAAAAATTATTATCTTTTTCATTGTGATTGGAAGCCACGTTGCAACGGTAATTAGCTTGTGGGTAGCCCTAAAATGCTGGGGTTCCATACCAAACTTTGTGACTCTTGTAACTATTATAGTATCTGCATATTTGATCGTTTTTGAAATTATCATGTCAGCATTCGCGATAATTTCGAAGGAAAGTTTCAGATTCTTGACAAAGAACGTATTTGCACACTACTGCTCAAATTATAAACAACGGATGTACTACTACCACTACAGTAAGTGGAAAGCTCAGCGATGTATTGAAATCCCTTGTGGAGGCTTGTTTGAAATCAAACGAAGCACAATTTCAAACTACTTCAATCAGCTTCTTACGAATTTGGTGAATGCCGTAGTGCTTTTTCAACCTTAAAGAAACAATTAAGCTTAATATTCCTGGAAGTATCTCCTATGTTATATTTACAAATTATGTGAGCTTAGCTAATAGTTAACCTGTCAAGAATTGCAAGTAATTTTTAGGTTTCATAACTACAATCGTTACTTTAATTTGACATAGAAAATTTTTAAATTTGGATAACATATTAAATTTATTAATTTAGATAATATTAAATTCTAAGATTGTCTCTGGCCAATATGTTTTTGCTCTTAGTTTTATGTATTGAACTGAGAATATTGATGAATAGCTAATGTTCTGAACGTATTTGTTTGTATTTAGGTATGAGCACTAACATAAATCTGTCGGTTCAGAGATCCTGACAAAAATGATTAAGTTTCTGAACGACATGAAAAACTAACGAAACTGAATATATGTAACTGGTGTAGATTATTACGGAAATTGATTCAAGTTATTTTTACCTTGGCACAATCAATATTACACACTAAAAAAATTGAACAATCTATCAATGTTAAGTTTTAAACCTGCTAATAAATAAACATTATATTAGAAACTAGAACACTCGTTCCAGTATTAAAGAAGAATGAATTTTCTTAAATGGCTCTTCGGAATTCGTCGCGTATTGAACTCGTCGTGTTATTGGGGTTGAGTCTTCAGGAATTCCCATTTCCTCCTGTTTTGGGACAATATTTCTCTTTAAATATTAACTAGTTTTACATACGTATTATAATATTATATTTATGTGGTGATATTATTATTACCAAGTAATTATTTCTAAATTAACGTGAATTACGTGTGATATATGTTATAAATTCACACCGACTAATTGTAAATCGCAAAAGCTAAACATAAACATGCAACCAACACTACGTATTACTTATTCCATTTGTTTGAGAAGGAGTAAGTCTACAAATCGAGCAACGGAAAAGTTCTGGAACTTCAGTGGTGTTTCTTTTTCCACAAAGTTACTGACTCCAAATGCCACTTTTATAGGAGCGCATGAGCGAATGAACCTTGTCTGCCTTGACATGAGACCTCGTTGCCCCACTGATGATAAGTGAGCAGTGTGAATTACGGCTTCCTGCATATTTTCATTGTGAAGTGTGTGCAAACAACCAGCTTTCCAACCACGTATAGATTCGTAAATACCATATGTGCGATAAAAATAACGCACGAAATCACGACCGGTAGAGGAATGGAAACGTCAGCCATGAAACTAGCCTGCACCAATATGTAGAGAAGGCAAGTTTGCTGGACACTCACGCCCATCAGTCCAAAAAACAAGATGCCAACATGAGACTCGTTGAACAGTCCACTCAGAAGTTGAGCTTGTCGGTAGGCTAATTGATCGACCTTTCCAGTTTTACCAATCGACCTGTTAAAATAGTAACAAAGTGAAAATTACAAAATATGTTATTGGCAACACTGCTAAAAAAGTGTCTCGTGTACAAAAGCAGACATTTTGTAGGGATTGGCTAGGTGATTGGATAAAGGATAAATATCATTTAAATTAACGTTTAGATTAAAGGTTAATTATTTCGTTAGCTTACATTTAGATTATACAATCATTTTCTTACCCTTTTAGCGCTTTCATGATTGATGTTTGACAAAGAAATCCAATAAGAATATGCAACAATCCAAGTTCCCCCGCTTCCGTTATTGCCTTCCAGAATATTACGTTGGCAACAGAAACAAACATGAACTCCGACACCGTTGCCAGCTCAGTTGGGAGATGACTGACGGATGACTCTCTGAATCTTGGAACAAGGGAGCCAAAAGGTTGGGAGGTGCAAGGGTTCATTCCAGCGCCAACTCCCAATAGCCACGGTATTATGATGTTTGTCAACAGTTGTAGTTTGCAAATAAGACCTTCTCTTCCTTTCAAGCTGGCATTTAGTAAGCCTATTAAATTATATTTACGTAAATGAGTTCCAGCAAGTTTTATTCCTACGCAAGTTGTTTGCTACCTTTTCTTGCAAGGTGTTTTTCCATATCCATCAACCCATTTAGAAATTGAACGCAAGGTTTGGCTTCAACGGAGATAAACCAGAGAAGCCAGCTCGCTACCATGAGTCCTGTGAGACTTACCATCCCGAGACTGAATTTTGCAATGTCCTTGTTCTCCATGTATTCCTGCAATCCGTAAACATTTAGAAGAGATAAGGTGGACAGAGCGGCAAGCCAAACCAACCATGATTGACGTTTTGTAGTTTGAAAGCGGGCGTGACTTCTATTCCACACGTACGGAAATCCTGGAATGTAATGGCTGCTCGCATGTATTTTGATGCAGTTTGGGAGCAACCCATGAAATCGCAACATTTTCTCGCACGCGAAAACGAAGAATAAAACGATTTGAGGTGGTTAATTGCAAAAAAATTTGTAGGAAATCCGTCAGTCTAGTAAAATTTTCTTGGAGTTTCCAAAACTTTGCGATAACATCTTTCATCAGAAATTTCAACACAGAAAGTCCGGGATGGAACATATTTCAATTTCCTTATCCGACGCTACGTTTGCTTTTCCTGAGTGTGTCCATCTATTTTGGTGTGGTTTTTTAATTGGAAATCATTTTCGTAGGGATCAATTTTTCCGCAACATTGTAATTAAGGAATGAGATGTCCGTTCAAAAAACTTACAAACCTCTTTCTAGTAAAATCAAATTATAGTCAGCCCCAAGAAAATGATAGGAAGTAGTTAAAAGTAACACGGATAAGGAGTGATCAATTCTAGGTTGCTTATTATATTTAAGCCATAAGCAATATTACAAAATGTTTTACCTTAATCCAAAAACTTCAGTTATAAATTTGAATCTAGTCGATATTTTAAAATTTTTCACCGTGGCAAACTAGAGAAAATTAATTTTAAACTTAGTTTTCGGCAAAATTTCTGTAATTACTTCAAAAATATTTAAAAGTTACAAGTCACTGATTTCACTATTTTCCAAATTTTTGAAATAATTAGCGTACTTTGAGTTAAATTTATTTGAAAGGTGCAAAGTAGCACCCGTACTTCTAGTAATATGATTTAATGTGAAAATTGTAATACAATTCGTTTATATTAACGCTCTTAGGTAATGTATTAACTCCTAGTAAATTTGTAGTAGCACAGCCAACAAATTTTCATACGGCACTATACGTTTTCGTAACACAAACATTTTTTAAATTGCAATGCCAAGTGTTGCCCGAATGTACTGACATATTGTAGATACAATGGAGAATGTTCAACAACTCCGACATTTTGGCGTCTTCAATCAAGATTAAAATTGAGCCACCGGTAGACACGTCATGAGGCTGAAGAAGACTGTTCTCAAATTAGGAGGAGCGCGAGGGGAGCACAATCTTGTGACCTTGGATAATTTTGCCATCCTAACAACTAACAGACGAAGATTACATCCTTAAAAGATTTTCAAAATACTCCACAAATGAGGCGTCGATGAGATAGCAATGAGAATATTTATTGAAATGGTAATAGTTCTTCGTTGAATTCAAGCGGACTTCCATTTTACTGTTTTATTTTGTCTTCGAAGTGCTTTAAATCAAAATTGTAGTTATAATTTAGTCCACAAACAACAAAGCGCAATTACACCAAAAGAAATCAGAAACTAGACACTTTTCAAACGTATATTTACTAACGAAATTTTTGATTCACACAAAATGTTTTTTCTTTTTGCAACTGTGGGAGAGATCCTTTTTTCCGGGTGAAAGTTTAACAAGATAACTGAACGTATTGCATTTTAGAAGTGTGAAATGGTTGAAGTGTTTTTAACGAACTAAATTTGACCCAGTCAGAAGTTTCCTACCAATTAATAATAGTGAATTGACTAGCAAGTAGCAATTTAGTACACATTTCCATCATATGGTTCTACGTTATCAGGAACCATAATGCCTCTGAAATAATTAACGACGTATTGTACCCAGTCTGAAAGCTTGACAGAGCTTCGCTTAACTATGGGCCGTTCCAAAACGTTTACACTCTTATATTTTTCACATACAAACAAAAACATTGGAACAGCCAACGAAGCTAAATAGAAAAAGAATAGCGCTGGAATATTGCCATCAAGTGAAACAGGCCTATAATTCTCATCCTCCCCATTTCCGCTCGAGATTTGGGCTGCAAGGGTGCTCATCCAGTAAATCCACTCCTTCCACAACTGAATCAATCCCGATTCCAACATCCCATGAGCTCTAATCAGAAACATTGTTGCAGGCCATGGAATATTAGCAAACCTCCAGTTCTCAAAAAGTTCTCCATACGAATCTTTACTCATTGTGAGTTGCTTCGCAAACTTTGGATTTGTAAATCTCTTTTTCAATGTTAGATAGAATCTGTCCACAGTATCTTTGGTTTCAACGAACGATTCTCGTCTGCATTTTCCAATAGCATCGAGGTAGTATCCAATATCCCCTGCATTTGCCAGCTCCTTTGAAGTTCCATACGATCTCGGTTTTCTGTGTTCAACCTTTCTAGACATTTTAACAGCCGTCTTGTAAGGAACGTCGTAATGCTTGCGGGCGTACAACCTCGTAAATACGCTTTCGGGCCATTCCGGAAGCGCACCCCCAAGTCGATTTGCCATCAATTGTTTAAAGACTTGTTGATACACTGGTCCCCCTTTTTCATAAGTGGCTCCCATAATCTTCATCAGGCTATTTGAAAAAGTTGTTGAATAAATTGTGAAATTATTAGCCAACATTTCGTCAAAAGTATCAATCCGTTTGATTGGCAAAGGGGCTGTCAACATATTGATATTGTCGCCAAGATATGCATTTGTCACAACGACTCCCAAAATTGCCCAGGTTCCCCCAATCCATTTGATTTTATCGACTGCAGCGCTTCCTGTCCCAACAGGACATCCCATGCAAATGCCAAGTAGTAACGGATGCGAAAACCTTTTTCCTTTGTTATATATTGGGTTGCCTGCAGAAAAAAATGGACAGCCAGTCCACTTACAATTGCGGCGATTGCCAAGGTTAACCAAAGATCTCCGTGATATGCAGCCACCAATCCAGTTAGGGAAAGCCACCCTTTCTCTTCGAGCGGTGCGCAAGTTATGAAATGGACTTTCGACAGCTTTCCAACGTAGCCAACTGATTCTGTGTACATATTTACGGATTTCGCCACGCTAAAAAATGGCAAAAGAGTAGAAACATATTTTTTCAACCAAATGAAAAATTCAAGTTTCGATTTCGAATTTTTTATACGGTCATTTGATAGACCTAGAAGAAAGATGAAAAGTCCGGACTGTCAAGATGGGGTAAGTTAAGACATTGCCACTGGGGCAATGTTAACCTTAATCGACGGAATGCGGTTTACTCCTTCATTTTTTAACCGAATGACCTGATATTTTGCACACGACCTACTTAACGGATTCCCCAGAGGCCATTTGCATAGTTTTTGAAAATTCGAATTTGGCGCCAAAATTTAAATTTCAAAAATGTTTGAATTTGACTTTATAAATCAGATTATCTGCTCATGTAGGCTGTATTGTAGCGATAATGCATACATAGCAATGTTTTTCAAAAAACAAAATTTGCAAGGTGGGCCAGGTGGCGCCAGCAGTTTCTGCACATTTTAGCACATTTTATATTTAAATGTCCTATGGATAATATTATGGAAGTCCAACACTGAAAATTTCATGCAAATCGGTTGCGTAGTTCCTGAGAGTTATTTGCATTTTAAGTTATCAATTCTGGAATCAGAAGGGCGAAAATCGTTTCGTTACCTACTAAGGGTAACCTTAAAAAACCCTAGCGATTATCTTGGAATGCAAATAACTTAGGAACTACGCAGCCGATTTGCATGAAATTTTCGGTGTTGGACTTCATAATATTATCCATAGGACATTTAAATATAAAATGTGCTAAAAATGTGCAGAAACTGCTGGCGCCACCTGGCGCCACTTGCAATTTTGTTTTTTGAAAAACATTGCTATGGTATGCATTATCGCTACAATACAGCCTACATGAGCAGATAATCTGATTTATAAAGTCAAATTCAAACATTTTTGAAATTTAAATTTGGCGCCAAATTCGAATTTTCAAAAACTATGCAAATGGCCTCTGGGAATCCGTTTAAGTAGGTCGTGTGCAAAATATCAGGTCATTCGTTAAAAAATGAAGGAGTAAACCGCATTCCGTCGATTAAGGTTAACATTGCCCAGTGGCAATGTCTTAACTTACCCCATCTTGACAGTCCGGACTTTTTCATCTTTCTTCTAGGTCTATCAAATGACCGTATAAAAAATTCGAAATCGAAACTTGAATTTTTCATTTGGTTGAAAAAATATGTTTCTACTCAAAATTGCTGCGACATAGTACAGACTATACTTTTCACTTCCGAATACCGTTGAATTTGGGCAAAGTAAACCTAAAATTAGGTGTTCCATTGCAGTGTTTTCTTCTTCCATTCCTGGTCTTCTCAAATCTGGCATGTAGAATTTTCCAATTTTTCCCATCCGCTTAACGGAAGGGGATCCTATGTGGATTTTGTATCCTCTGCATTCTTTCGCCTTCCATCTCTGCATCTCCAAATCCTTCCAATTTATTGGTGTTTTGTGGTTTCCAAGCTCGGATGGTTTAGGAATGCGCAAAATCTTTGGAATTTCGGCTTCTATCTCTAGTTGAACACCGAAACAAAGTACTTCAGCCGCAGGATTACCGTTACTGGTAGTTTTACATTCTTTGTAGGTTCGCTTCCACCATTCGTCATAATTGTAACAGGTGAGGAATCCACCGCGAGTCCTAATATTGGGAACTGACTCATCTGCTTGCTCAAATAAAAATATAATTTTTGTGGGCTGAATAAAGTTGAAAGCAAATTGAAACTCTGCTTGTTGCCATCCATAGTCAACCTTGAAAATGGGCATATTACTCCATCGATCAAAACTAAAGCTGGTTGCCAGAGCAACTTGCACAAAGAAAAGTCCAGAGCGTGCAAGATTATAGTCGACCAAGGATGCATAGTTTCTGTCTTGTGATCGATAATCGAATATTGGGCTCAGGTAGTCGCTGTTAAAATATTTTCTGGAGTTTCCCAGAAAGTAGTTTGAGCTTCCAAATTCCCAAATTTTACACGACACAGGATTAATGTAGACTTGAACTAGGCAGTTGGATTTGGAAGGGGGAGGTGCTTTGAATTTAAAAATTCTTGTGGATGCTAAGCGCATGGGATAATTGTCACAATATATGTTGTCATCGCGTAGGCAAATTTTTTCGTGATTCTTGATTTTTTGTATCGCTGAAGGAAAGAATTATGGGAATCTTTTGAATGGTTCAAGGGTAAATAATCCGTCGTTTGTAGGGGTTTCCTTAATATTTATATGATTAAAAGTTATGTAGATTCCGCAGTCTTTGAACAAGTAAAGCCCTTCTTCAAGAAGTATTGTGTTTTTCAGTGATAATATATTTGATAGAGTTTTGGATAAAGAAGAAGTAGACAACTGTAGGTGGGACGAGAGAAAAAATATAGCTGCAAAATACACATTGACTAGCATGGTGTTGTTGGTTTTTAGGGGTGAAACCGTTGTGCTGGAGGTTCAATTCAAATGTGACGAAGCAGCTAAAATATATTAATTTTTATTAAATGAAAAGCAAACTCCAAAATTTGGGCCAGACTTGATCGCATTTGACACGCTATATGGTTGATCACTCCCATTTTCTTTCCTTGTTTCATGTCATACATTTTCAACGGCAAATGTCTTATGTCTGCTTCTTTAGCGGCCAGAAGTTCAAGGAAAAATTTAAACCAAGAAAGTATTACGAACAAACCTTATAGAGCTGTCGAAACCGTAATAGCTAGAAGTAAAGGAAGAAAATTTTGGAAGATATGGGGAGGCATATCATGTACATTATTAATTTTAAAAACTAAATTGAGTTGAAATGAGAAACCATACATCCTACATCTGTTTATGAAAAGTAGGTAGTCTTTTCGCACGTATCCCAAAAATACTGCATTCCAAAAACTAGCCAAAACATTAAAGAATTATCACCAAAAATTAGTACCGGTGAGCCATTCTATTGTACTTTTAAACCATTCTATAAACAATTTATGTTGAATTTGAATAAACAAACTAACTGAAAATAAAAACAAAGTCGATTAAGAAAGCATTATAAATTTTCGTAAATATTCATCCCAAAATCTTAATGTCTTGAAGCATCCTCGTTTAAACTAGGTAACATGACAATAAAGTACATGACTCAACCCTGAGAACCAGTCAAAGTGAGCATCAAAGTAAGAAATACTATTGTATGGAAGAAGACTTGCATTGTCAGTCATCTGTAATACTAAAGGAACATGGTAAAAACAGCAGTCATCACGTAAACGTAGAGTTTGGATGAACTTTCAGACATACCTATGCACAGATTGTGAGCATCAATGTACATGTTAGCCAAACAGTTCTTCACTTTCTTTACGTAGATTGGACATGAACTGTAGTGTAAATGTGATTTGGGTACTTTTCTTTGCCTTCAAAGGGTCTGTTTCTCCCTCTTTGCTGCAGGCCTTGCACACGATAACTCAGGTGGGAAGGCAACGCAAACTCATGTACCTGAAACATGCACCGTTCGGATAAGGCTTGTGTGTAAATACGTCCAAATAATCCATAAAGTCAGTTTCTCACAGAGCAACGTCTATTTTTTTGTGTTTCTTTTACCTGCTTTTCTTCAGTAGCCAGCCAGACTTGCAGTGAGTGAGAAGTCGTTTGTTTTTCAAGAGAAAACTATTTTGATTTTCTAGCCAAGTTGATATTATCTTATTATTTGTTTTCTAATAACGAGATCATGTCGATGTACACTTATAAACACTGTCTTTTCTGCTACAAGGAGGATCCCGCTCCGATTGTGGCCCCGGCTAAAAAAGACATTTGCCGGCGATTTTGCATTCTTGCCAGTCGCTATCTCGGCCTTGACCCAGTTCACGTTGGCTCTAATAAAACGATGATGTCCAAGTTAGCGTACACAACGACAGTGATTTGCGATGAGTGTGTGGAGCCCGCTACCTCCTTCTGTGACAACTACGAAAAAGTGGAACTCTTCAAGATCCAGATGAACTGGAGAATTCATGAAATGTGCACCATCATTAAAGAAGCAGACAGGGAAGGTTCTGAAAGTGCTCCTCATAAAACAGCTCTGAAAGAGAAAAAGGAAAAAGTGGGGGAGGGCATGGAAGCCATAAAAGAATTCCGGGCTGACTTTTTGGAATTAGGTTAAAAAATAGTCATAAAATCGCATCTTTCCAGCTCTTAAATTCAATTTTAACGGAGTTCAATGTTATTTTGTAATATTTCAGCTGCAGAAAAGCTGAAACACTCAGTTCCACGGGTGATGACAAACAAACTGCCAGGTCCTAGAGTAAATGCGGATGTTGAACCCCAGGTTATCCCAGAAGCTGAATCTGCAGAAGAAGACGGAGCCAGAAACCGACTCAGAGTCCACATCAGATTGCAGCCTTCGTGATGATGATTCATGTTTCACCGCAGTGGTGGTAACGAAGAAAACTGCTCCTAATTTCCGACCCCAATTATCTCGAGGTCCGCCGCTTCCAACTAATGGAGAATCAAGCCGACCAGTTCCAAAGCCAAGGCTGTTAGATTTGTTAGACCAGCAACTAGAAACTGATGTGAGTGCGAACGAGGATGATATGAATCCACGACGAATTATGATTCTGACGCGAGGTGAATTGACAATATTTATCAACGTTTCCGGTTTTTAACTAAAAACATTGTTGAAAACGACAAATCTATATTTTGTGGTTGCAGCAGCGTGACCAACGACGAGGAGCTCAGCCAGATCCAACCCACATCCGTTCCGGAAGAGGAGCCTGTTGCTGAAACGATCAGTACTCCAGCGGCAACTGAAACGCAGCCCGGAAACGCTGAGCAGGATGAAAACATCCTTCCAATCCGACGTGGGAACAGAAAGCGACAGATCCCGGCAAGGTTGTTGGATAGCCCCCCAGTTGAGAAACGAGAAAGAACACCCGAGCACCTGAACGTGCCTCCAAATCCTGAGCAAGAAAACAATCAAGTTCCAAAGGAGACGAGTGGGCCTTCAAAGAGATTTGGAATTAGGATAAAAGTTATCCCACCAAACCAAAAGCTAAACGAAGTACGTCCTCCAGTAAGACGCTCGTTGAGGAACAATGTTCAAGCCAGCAGTCTTCCAAGCGCGAGCGCTGCACCCAAGTTTTATTTTTGTCTCTTTTGCAACGCCAAAATTAAACTCTTCAGCAACTTCCAGCGACATTTGAAAACGTAAGCTCAGATAAGTTATTTGCCTAAGCTTTCAATGCAAAAACACTTTATTTTAGAGGTATGCAATATTTATTTTGTTTAATTCAACAGACCAACGAAGCTTTGCTTGGGTAACCGTCCCATTGATTTCGACTGGAAGACTGTTGATATTGAAGCCTGTAAGAAGACGTCTAACTAACTTCAGTGATATTTTAACTTTTTCCATGAAACTTGAAGTATTGGGTGCTCTGTAAATAAAATATGGGGAGAATCAAACAAACTATAATTCAGTGTTTGAGTTAATTAAAATTCAATGTAATGATCATACATTTTCTATGAAATCATAAACATTTGTTGTTAAAAATGAAATTGTTCATGCAAAAAATAAATCGTGTACTATTTTCATTCTGATTTAAATAATAAAGCATCAACCTGTGCTCGACACCACATTTTTTTCATGCAAGCTATACGGTCACAAGAGCGCACCGTGGGAGAAACTTCAGACTTCATGTTACTGAATGTAGCTTGGAAAACAGCAGTCAGTTATGTAAAGCCATGCTCAGCTTGGGCATGAGCAAAACCAGTTTCCATTTCCAGGTTCACACTACGCAAAATTAGTTCCCACGCATGAGCATTTCATCATCAGCTTTACTCCAGCTTGTTTTAATGTTGAAAGAGAATTTCAGTCAAACTTTTCATCTGTTCAGTTCAGCAATCATTTTATGTGTGGCGAACGTGAATTGGATTTGGATAGCAGAGGCACTTCCCAACCATGTGGAAGTTCCAAGTTGTTCCCCAAGCGGGATTCTCCCTCCCCGAATCCTCCATCAGATGTTGAAACGGGATCCCCATCACCTCCACCACCTCAACTGATTATGGAGAAGAAACTACAACCAAATCAAAAGAATACTAGTCGTCATACGCTCAACATTTACTTTTATTTTGGTTATTACCTCCTCCTCATTCCATTCAAGCCGCTGTATAATGTTCAAACTGGACGGTGTTCACTCTCTACCTTCTCAATTCAAAGGGTAATTTACACATTTATCAATGGAATTTATTTAAAAAATAGTTACAAACGTTTACTCTTTTATTTAGGTGCTTTGCCTCTTTGTTATGTGGCCGTTGATCCTTCTCAACATCCTTTCCTACATAATTCGAGCAATCTACTTGGTTTTCAGTGTTAATAAAATGTCGCCCAAAGGATACTTCAATGTTTTCGCCCAATTTCTCTACTCCTTCACGCAACTGAAGTTAATGTGGACTTATTATAAAAAGCAGGAGAAAATCTCAGAGTATCTTACTTCTCTCAACCAAAACTCCCTTTTAAACCGATCCCCTTCTGAAAAGAAAAACCAATTCCGGGTGGATTGGACACTTCTCTACATCTTCATAGTTTATTTGTCTCTATCTCTCCAATTTTATCAAACTGGGACAATCCCTTTCTTTCACCCCATCCTCTTTCATTCTTTCTGGAAGACGACGGTTTTTTCTCACCGAGGAAATTCTTGAGGATGATTATTACACAGTTGAAAACATTGTGTTTGGATGTATCGATCTAATTCTAAAATTAGCTGGACTTGTGAACCTCTTTTCCACCGTGATTTTTTTCCTCCTGCCATTCCCCCTTTGGAAAGCAACGCGGCGCTTTGAAACCTTTGCAATTCACACAACTTCCGCTGCCCAGCAGCATTCATCTGAAGGGTGGATTTTTCAGAAAGAGAGCACAATTTTGGATAAATATGAGGAGCTGAAAACCCTTTCGGAAACGGGGAATGAGGCTTGGGCCGTTGACTCTCATCTGGATTTTGGATCTTTCTACAAGAATCGTGTTGGATTTTGACAAGGATGTTCACTCCAGCAATCCTGTGGACGTTGTGGTGCTGTTTGGAAGTCAATGGTTGATGATTGTGACGCTGATGATGGGAGCAGAAGTGGTGAGGATGATGGAGAGGTTTAAAGGGTGGCTCTTGAAAAAGCGGAAGCACAGACATGAGTTCTTTATTGGAAGAACTTATGAAGTTAAGATGCTCGTGGAAGAGTTGCAAACCAGTCCAATTGGCATTGGAGCAGCGGGTGTTTATCATCTTTCGTATGCGTTTTTGGGACATGTAAGAAATTCCTGAAAGTTTTATCAGTTTTTGTATACTGGATATGTCTTTTAATTTCTGATTTTGTTCATTTGCAGCTGTTGTGTTCGATTATTATCACACTGTTTCTAAGTTTTTCATCTGACTGAATAAAGGAAGAAACATTCAATCCAATAAATACTGGGGCATTATGAGACTTTGCAAAAACGGACTCCCTTCGGATGGCTTAGCATAATATTGAAGTTCTTACATTCTCCATTACATTTTAATTAAATGTGGAATTGTACAAAGCCCTTTCTTAAGTCAATATTTTTAAGTCCAGCAGTTCAACTCAGGGAATAATTCTGTGATGAAAAGACATTTCTCACCTTCGTCAACACATACTCAAAATTTCAAGTATTTGTTAAAATTTGTAATCCAGCTATTATACAACTTTTACCAATAAATATGTTTCAAATGAACAAATCAAAATGCTGACATGTTGGCAATAATATGCATTTATTAGTTGTCTTTGTATACTCGTCTCATTGTAGCCAAAACTGGTTCCATAACAAAAATCATACAAATTAAGATTTCATTGTGCATTCCGAGTACAGCCGGCTGAGTAATAATCCTTTGTATTAGATAAGTCTGTTTTATAACGATATTGGTTTGTTAAGGCTGGATCGGGATATTGAGTTTGGACCGAGAGTAAAAGGACTTCAAATTGCCCCCAAAAGAGTTTGATGAAATGAGTACGAAATCTTGTGAAATATTGATTTAAAAATGAAAAACATTTGTCAAAGACTAGGTCCTCCCCAATTCGGAAGGTCATATCACGAAAAAATAAATTTCCTTCAAATTAAGCATGTTAGTAGTACTCATTAAGATACATTACGCCACCAACAGCTATGTTGTTTAAAAATAAAGGTTTTGGTATTATCCCCAATTTTGTCTAAAAATTGCACCTTCAGTCGTCCCACTCCCATGCATGGGAGTGGGATAGATAAAGCGTTTGAAACTTTCTATTGTGAATGTTTGTGTCGTTTCCACGTCGACCACAAAATTACAGAACTCCGAGACTCCGAGGGAGGAGGGCTTATTTGTAAAGGAAAAAATGGAGTGGATATTCTATGTGGAGTTCAGATTTACCGCATTTGTGAATGGGCTGTTCCAAATGGATTTGTGGACGTAGCGAAGCATTCGGATTGGATTAGGAATGTTGCTGAAATTAGTGTTAACCCAACATAAAAATCTTCGTATGAATAAAAATTAGGAAAATAAAACTCAATAATTTGTACACCAAATGTAGTTATTTTTGCATATGATTCCTTTAATTTGCTTAACATGCGGATACAATTTTACGACATAATTAAGTAGTCATCAGCTCGTCGAATTTCCTTATGGCTAATTTCCGCTTAATTATAATTGCTTCCTCAACACGTAACGCAACATACACGAATGAACACCAACTTCATTATACAAGAGAAGTTAAATTGTTGCACTTCTTAAAGTTCACACAATGCTTGAGGGTGTAGAAGTAATTGTTCTAGCTATCTTTGTTCAGGTAAAGATGTGAATAAATTTTTGGACTTCATCTTCAAACGTAAATAGTTTGTACAGAATTATTTTTAGATGCTTTTTATGGAGCCTACGAAAATTGGCGACCCCTTTGAAAGGCTTTACCCAGACGTTAGAAAATGCTGCAAAGGAATGCCTCAAAATGTTAGCGCGTCGCTTGAACGGCTTTCTCCGGTAAATGTGGAATGTCTGAGAAACTTGAACGTATCAATGGCAACAATGGTGAGATGTCAGCATATTTATTATTGAGCATACAATGCTATTAAATTTATTATATACAATTCAACTTCTACTTTGAAGGACCCACTTTGTTTCAAAGTATGTGTCCTAAAGAAAGCGATGGTAATAAGCCTTCAACCGTATCCCCTAAGAGAAGACTCGTGGGAAAAAAGTGAAAACGGGACAGTTTTAGATCGGGATGTCATTTCGAAAAGAGAAAAGAAAGAAGCCATTGTTTTCAAATACTTCATCACCCCAGACCATGCAACTGAGCAACTGCTCCGTTTCTACGTAGAACAGTTTGAAGTACAATCCAAAGGAACATCCGTAGCACGTAAAGAATCTTTCCATCGGATTTATGAACGATTGAAGAAATGTGAAATGTTTAGTAAGTCAGCAATTTTTAATGTATTGCATTCCTTTCAATTATATTCATTCGTTACTATAACTCATTTTCAGGCTTCTCCATCCTCAAAGGTGAACAAAGAGATTGCATCAACCTTTCACCAGCTCGCCGTAAGCAAATGGAAAAATTAGTGAATTGCATTGATGCAGCTATGGTAAGAGAATGCAATGGCAAAGCCTTGTGTAATTTATTGTTCAAATCCTACAAGAAATTTTGCAGAAATGGGACATTCAAAATTGACGTTATAATTTATTTCTAGAATTGCTAAACCGTGTGCTGAACTTGGTCCATTTGCTTTTATATATAATCGTATCTCAATTTAAATGATCAATAAAATTGGTTCATGCTGCTTGCAAATTTATTGTTAAGTTCATTTGTCATTTGCATGTTGAAATTTAATTACTTTTGGTTAACTGCCGCCTAATTACGCAGCATTCTAGTTAGATTGATTTTCACGTGAAAGTGGTTTAGGTCAGAACAAAAGAACACGTGGGAGAACATTATGACATGTATAAAACTTCAGACGAGAATCCTGGTACCGAAGTAGTGTACATCATTAATGGTTTTGTATGCATATTTACGTTTTTTAAATCTCTCATGCAAATCTCTATGGAAATATACAGTCCTACAGCAACAGCTCCATCAAATAAAAAAAATACCGAACATTTCTGACCTTGAACTACATTTTTACAGAGCTGGTCACACAGTACTGTTCCAGACGATAATTATATTAAAATTATCTGATCAGGCACGGAGTAACAAGCATTCTGAAAGGGGTTTGCCATTCATAATAAAATAGCAGAAAAAAGAAACATCAATGCTACAAAAGGAGATAACAATTCAGGGATAGATGTTTGATTTGATAACAATAATACCAGTTATTATAACGCAGGCATCAGACATCAGTAAAATCGTCTTATTAGTCCAGCTCTGAATTTAGTGCCCCATTTCCGCATAATAAAACTAGATTTTGAAACAGTAGGTACACATGAAAAATGAACTCTATCTGGTTTCTCACATTGTGTCATATCATTTTCTTTCCTGCAAAATCCCGTCAACAATCGTCAGCCACAGATTCTTTTATAATTTGGTTGAGCAGTCAGCCAAAGTTTTTGGAAAGCTCTTTCTTCTTCATTTTTCAAGACAGTGCTGCAAACTCTGACGATGGGAGCATAAATCAAATACAATATCTAACACGGAGGACGACCTTCGTTGTAAGGTTTAGTAGAAATTCAACACATTGCAGTTCTTCAGCCAATTTTAAAATTGGAGTTTCCGGTCAGAGTCAAGTACCGGTTGCAGCCGACATCATGGTTGCCTACTATACCTGTTGCCTACAGGCATCTGGGTTGCCTACCAGTTGCCTACCTGGTTGCCTACCGGTTGCCTACCAAAAAAATTATTTTTTAGCAGAAAAACGTGTGCATAGATTTTAGGGTTATTCCAAAACAGTTATTTTATTAAAATACCATATCATGTGTAATTAAAATACCATATCATGGTATGTGTCAAGGAGAATTTTTTAATGAAATTTTTCGCACTCAACACTCTATGAATGATATGACTTTCTCCTGTAGTTATATTTACAAGTCACAATCCGAATGCAATAATCTTTTTTAAATGCTCCAGGATGAGCTGTTGTGTGGCGTAGGTAGTATTCTTCTCATTTTCATAGAAGATTCTAAGCAGCTTTTGAACTGGACTGTGACATAGGCGGAGAACGCGATTATGGAGTGTTCATTGGAGTCAGAGCTGAGAAACCGGAGCAAAATTCCCTGGGAAACTTTTCTGAGCTATGAGTATTGTGACTATGTCATTAGGAGATGTTCGTTCGTTCGATGAAGTGTATAAAATTTTAAGACGCATATCTGAAGTTTTACTTTTCGATTCTAACAGTCAATTAAATTTAACTAAATAGATGACTTGTTTTAATGACAGATTCAGCCAATATTTTGAATTTTTACTATTTTCTCGTGTTTGATATGGTATTTTAATAAAATAACTGTTTTGGAATAACCCTGGAACCCATTCACACGTTTTTCTGCTAAAAAACAATTTTTTTGGTAGGCAACCAGGTTAGGGTAGGCAACCAGGTAGGCAATAGGGTAGGCAACCAGGTAGGCAACCAGGTAGGTGGTAGGCAACCAGATGCCTAGTAGGCAACAGGTAGGCAACCTAGTAGGCAACCAAGATGTCGGCTGCAACCGGTACTTGACTCTGACCGAGTTTCCAACTACCATCGCCTCTCTTCCCTTCACAAACTCGTAGTTCTTTTTCTTAACGGTTTAGATTTCAAATTTTTGGATTCCGTTTACAAAAAAGTGTCTCCGGTATTCATCCCAATTGTGAGAAAAGATGAGGACTTTTTCATATTCAAGGCTGAAGCCAATTTACACAAAAAGTTGTTGCTAACTAAAGTGTATTCAAATAAAATAAAATTTAAAATCGCAGTTGGAAACGACGTAGACGAGAATCAAGGAAAGGTTGAGATAACAACTAGTTGTTTCTTTTGTAAAACTGGGGGAAATACGAGAATAATTAACTTTCCAGCGTTTCATCAAGATTTTGAATACTTTCCAGACTTTGTAGAGAATTTAAACGGGAAAGTATTACGAATTTCTGTTCCATATTTCCCAGCAAAAATTGAGGTGGATGAGCTTACAAATTTAGCAAAGCGAGGAAGTGCCAAAATGCTTTTTGAGGAGTATTTAATGCCAAAGTTCAACTTTAGCTACAACATGTTTGTGTCCACGGACTCCATCGGGAAAGAAGGGGGAGGGAGCAGTGGAAAACTTCTCAGGAATGGAACTTGGATAGGAATCGTTGGAGATTTGATAGTGGGTCGAGCAGATTTAGGGATTGTCATTGCTCGAGCTCGTGACAGAACTCGGGCTGTTGATTTTACAGACTCATTTTTTGACACGGGATGCCTCACCTTCGTCACCAGAAAACCGAGTCAGTATTACAGCGCCGCTGCTTTCCTCTGGCCTTTTGATATCGGGACTTGGCTAACACTCATCTTATTTACTGGAATCAGTCTCTTATTTTCCCATTTTGCGATGAAAATAGAAAAATTGGAATTGGGGCGTATTGGGACAATCAATAATATTGATTCATTTTCATTAGGCAGACGACTGGAGTACCTTATTTCCACGTTGCTTGAACAGCAATCAAGATTTCACCCAAGTTCGGATGCCTTCCGAAGTTTTTTGAGTTTTTGGCTCTTTTTCTCCCTCGTCATTACGAATATTTATAGGTCGAAGCTTGTTACTCTGATGGCTTTCCCAATTTATGGATTGCTCCAGATAGCTTTGAAGAGCTGGTTGAATCAGATTACAAAATGGGGTTCATTAAACAAGGATTCAGCCCTGAAAACGCTCACCGAAAGCCATGACCCAGTTTACCAACGACTTACCGAAATGGAGATATTCAGTGGACTGGGACTGGAGTGCTTGGAAAAAGCAGTTCATTCACTCTACGGCTGCATTGCGTATGATTTTGCACTCCGTCATTTGAAAGAAAGGTATTTAAACGATGGAGAAATTGGAAAGATGAGATTTTCCCAAGCGAAAACCTACAATAGTTGGCGAGGGCTGGCAACTGAAGGGAGGTCCATTTTTAAAGCGAACTTTGGAAAATGGCTGAGTTACACGAGAGAATTTCATCTGGAGCATGTTTGGGATGCGATGGATATGCGAATGTATGTTCGGAAAGAAAAGTTGGAGAGCAATGAGACGGAAGAAGAAGATCTCAAGCATCATCATGAAGACCTGGATGGAAAACCTGTAACTTTGACAATGAAACATACAGCAGGAGTTTTTAACGTGTTGCTTTGCTCCATGGAATCTGTACCATTGTGTTTATTTATGAAATGATGCAAAGTCGTAGAGAGAGAGCGTTTAAGAAGGCAGTATCAATTTTCGGCAAGTAAGCCTTATCAAACCATTTGAATTTGTTCCTTGAATCATATAATATACGAGTAAAAGTTTATTGTGTCACTTTGAAATAATGACATTTGTTACAAGCATACAAACGATAAGGAAAAGAAGTAGGGTAAAATCATATATACATATTTCTCTTGTAAAATGCAATTATGTTCATATTTGTATCAAAGAAGCCATTCGTACATTATGCATATTTTATAAACCATGAACTACTTGTTGCATGAATTACGTCATTATCTTCTCGAGACGAGGCACAGTTACATACAACCTTGATGCTCGATACGTGCCTTTTACTCCAACACGGGAAGGTTCTCTCTTGGAAATGCAAGTCGTGCCATGCTCAAGATTTTTCTCTCTTTCCGTCGCACTGCAGACTATACAACGTTAAATGTTGTATTTTTTGCTCTGGACTTTACCGAAGTGCGTATGTGTCATATCAAAACGTAGCAGAACGAAAACGCAAATGCTCGACTCTCCCTATCCAAATTATACACATGGACAACTTCAGACTCCCGTTCATTCCACTCATGCAGATGAATCACATACAAAAAATCAGCAGATTATTTTGTTCGTAAACAAACTCGGAGGAGTGAGTTGCTAATTTACTTTCACGAGCGAATATAATATCTCTACATCAGGAATAACTTGCAATTTACAATAGACAATCAAAGGACTCGTGAACATTTTGTCAAACCGGAAGCATAAAACAATCTCAGCTTTTTTATGTAAGTATCAAACCCGATTGTTCATAATTTACATCAGAACTAAATCCGATCCATTATAGTATGCTGATACTAAAAATACAACTCTTTATATTGAATAACTTTTCAGATAGCGAGCAGAATGGCTTTTGCTTCAGGTTCCAGTTCAGCTGGGAAAACTTTCATCGTAAAATGGAACGCCCAGTCTCCCACGATCAGCTCTGCATTCTACAAATACCTTCAGGAAGATACGTTCACGGATGTGACCCTGGCATGTCAAGGAAACACCATCAAATGCCACAAGCTCGTGCTCTACTGCTTCTCGCCTTACTTCGTCATGGAGCTGATGGAGGACCAAGTGTTCACCCCATCCACGTCATTGAAGGGGTCACCTTTTCAGCACTCGAAAAATCATTGATTACATGTATAAAGGCGAAGCGGAAATGGAGCGACATGAGCTCGGCGACTTCATCCAGGCAGCTCAAAAGCTGCAAGTGAAGGGACTCGTTGAGGAGCAATCTGGAGTTGAGTAAGAATAAGCATGTTCTTCTCATGAACAAGTTTTAAATCATGCATTGAGTCATTTTTTTTTTCATTAAAAATCTAGATTAGTTTTTCAATATTTTTATAACATATGCACTCGTAAATGGAATTAATTACATAATAAAAATTATTTGTATCCAATTTTTCAGTTAGTTATAGTTCACCTTCAATTTTCTCGCTGCATTTTATATTTCAAAGCACCTGAAGAAAAAACAAGGTAATAATTATGTTGGTAAAGTAAAGTAGCACATCTTAAATCTATACGGGAAATGTACGATTGGGGAAGAAGGAAAATGCGAGCTCCTTTCAGTCATTTGCATTATTGGCGATTGCGGATTTATGCAAATGCAAAATTATTTGCATGTTTTTAGTGTAAGGCAAGCGCTACACAATGCTCATTCATTCATCTCTCACAATGCACTTCGTTTGCCTGAAGGTCTGAACTGAACAGGAAAAGACATGATGGTTTGGGTTCTTTGCAAAAAAGAATGAAATACGTTTTGTAGTTTGTGAGTCAAGTTGTGACTAGTGCTGCTCAAGTTTCTCCTTCCTGTGACCTCTCTTTGCTGCCCTGTGATTCATCTTAATAGTCAAGTTCATTTGAACCAGGATAACTTCACTTCCCAGTGATTTTGTGTTTGATTGATTAAAAAGGTAATTATTCAATTAGTTTTTACTGCTTTACTATTTTGTAGTTAGGACGTGAAATCACGATTTAACTTTAAACTCAATAATTAGCTAGCCCTGCTGTGTTTCAAATTGAACTTTTAACTGTGAATGGTATTGAAACTGATTTTGTTGATTTTCAGAAACTTCAAGGTCATCGACAAAAAATCAATCATGGAACTCAGCCCCGAGTCAACTCAAAACTATTACCGTATCGGATGGAAGTCTCATCGTCCCACTCTCTTCGCCTCATTTTTGCGGAAAACTCAGTCGTTCACGGATGTTATCCTGGTTTGTGAAACGGTGGAGAATAAGAGGTCACAAAGTTGTGCTCGCCGCTTGCTCCTCCTGGTTCGAGAACCACTTTCTTCAGACTCAGACCACTCTGTCGGTGGCGCAACAGCATTACTGCTTGAAGGCGTTAAAATTTCCGAATTGTTGAACATTCTCGATTACATTTACAAGGGAGAGGTGTTCATTGCTGGCGAAGATTTTGGCTGGGTTTCTCAAGGCTGCAAAAAAGTTCAACCTGAAGGGACTTGCTGATTTTGGGAAGCAGGAGGAGCTCAATTTGGACCAGTCTTCATCCTCAGAGGGAAGTGGGACTGGAGGAAGCGGCCTCAACCCCTCTAAGAGCTACAAAAAGTACTCCAGTGAAGCTATGAGCTCTGCCATCCAAGCGGTTCGTGATGGAATGCCGGCACTCACCGCTCGTGCGTTTTCCGTTCCGACTCGCACCCTTTATGACAAGGTAAAGAAGGCTGGGATTCAAACTCCAGGATGTAACTTACGCCCTCCCGTGCGTCAAATTAAAGCGTCTTCAACCTCAGTTTCTGCAATTATTGGAAGTCAGGCAAGTGGAAACAGGGCACAGACGCTAACCGGGGAGGAAGAGAAGATGGATTCCGAAACAGAGCCTGAAGATCATTCTCAAGACGCTGGCAATGACGACAGCGACGATTAAATCATGATCATCGCCGAGTTCCCGAAAACTAAGTAACAAGATGATTTTACATGAAGTTTTGAAGTTGATTTAAAATTTATTTAGCGTTACTCATTCAAAATCCACAAAACCATACATTATTTCCCAAAATATTAAACGAATATGATTCTCCCTAGTAGGTAAAGTTCAGTTAATGTATAGCCTTTAAATATTAAATATCAAGGTTGCTGGGAATAAATTGGAAATAATTTCCTAATAAAATTGACAACTAAAATAATTAAGGGTTTCGTTTGTAAAACAATAAGTCTAGCTGCTACTCATGATTTCCGTTGTCATTTCCGTCATTTTCATCCACACTTTCCTCTTCAATCTCATCGATTTCATCCTCATCTTCAGAGTCAAATCCTAGCTCCTCCAGTCGTTCTTTCTCCGTCAGTTCATTGTTGAATTTGAGGACATCAATCATATCCTCCTCAAAATCCTCACTGCTCTCATCCTCTGATCGTCACGCTTTATGATAACTTGAAACGGCTCGGATTTCGTACATGCAGAATGGCAAGTCAAAGTTCAAAAAGATCTTAACTTAGCTTCAACAGCTACGACTGTTGGTTCAATCACAATCATACAATTTTTTCATAAACCATTGCTACTCCAGCAGACGTGTGTGCATATTAAATACAGGACACAAATGAATAAAAGCTTGAACACTAAATCCCAAGTCAAATTCTTCAGACCGTTTCGTATTTCATATGCATATTATTTTAACATATTGCATGCATGGCCATGTAAGCTTATCCTCACGAGTACTTTGTACGCATTAGAAAGCTCTGGATGTAGGGTGTAGTTTCTGCAAGAGGATATTTGATATTGGCATCTTGATCAACGTGAAGAAGGATAAAGCACTCGCAAAAAATGAGGAGACTCGCACCCACCCACTCTGGAAAATAACAAGTTATGCACGCTTTTTTCATCTTTCGTACAGATTTGAATGCATAGGGACAATTTATAATACGTTATATTTTACGTACTCTCATCCATGCTCTTTCTAAAAGTAGAATTCCAGCTTGACGATTGTGAATGTGGTATACGTCTTATGCAATGCAGATCCCACCTCATCTAATCCGTTACAAGTATATCCCTCAAAGCATGTCACAAGTAGAAAGCTCAATCAACAAGTTGCTCTATGATTTAAACTCATTCATACTCCCAAATAGTTGGTCCGAAATGTTAGGTTCATTCTACATTATCCTATTTACTAATAATTTGTTTGTCCCAACTTTAAATAAAAACTAAACATTAGTGGAATTGGAATTTACCATAAAGTAATGCAAATTGCATAATTGTTGGATTTGAAAACTGAAGGCATTTTCAGGTAACTGAGCTGTATTTATGACACTTTGGTTAGCATTTGAATAAATATCCAATTAGTGTATGAAGACTTCGGTTCCAGTTCTTGTATTTTTCTGATCTCCAGGCAGTCTTGAAATGGATTCAGGCTCAACGTTGGGCCAAAACTATTTTAATTGATAATTGTCAATGAAATTCGGGTTCAATAATCTTGAAGCAATTACTTAAAAACTTAAGAAATGGGCTTAATATTTCGTGTTTTTCATATAAATGCATCAAGATTATTACAATATTTTACTTGATAAACTGTTTTTACATGTTAAGTATGTTATCTGTCTCAATTAAACTATAATTTAGCTCGTTTAGGTCGGTGGTCAAAATTGAACTTATCTACTACACTGTGCTGATAGTTCAAAAGTGCCTGCCTTTAATATTTAATTTTGGGAGTTGCACCGCTCATAACCACTTGGTTCCAACGGCATTATGATCCAAAACGGTTGGTTCGGGGCGCTATTATAAAGGAAAAATTTAAGACGAGTGCAAAACTAACTGAGACGCCAAAATGTTTTGGAAAGCAACGTATTTGGTAGTTTCGAATAAAATTGCTAACAATTTGTTGCCGAAAATTTTTGTTGATTTTTTCCTAGTGCATTTCGATGTTGTCGACAGTATCTGTAGTATATTTGATACTTTATAATATTGGGGATTCTATCCCACGTGACATTCATGTTCACCTCTCTTACTACCTCCTATGTACAACCCATTATGTACCTCATTATCCATTCGGCACTCTTGTAATAAAGACCTAAACTCTAAACCCTACGCGTGTACCAAACCTCACTCCTTTCTATATGCACCAAGGCCGCAGTTAGGCTCGCATATACTTCAGTTTCCAAATCTAAAAAACCCGAATTTCATTGACAAAAATTATCATTAAAATAGAGTTTTGGCCAACATTCACGTTCCTTGAAGCTCTGTGCATAATTGAAATGGATTCAAGGTCAACGCTGAGCGACAGAACCTTTCAACTTGAAATGGAACTACAATTCTCTCACGATTTCCACTGCGTTCTACAAGTTGTACAAAGCTAAAAAGTTTACCGACATGTCACTAATCTGTCAAAATCGGACCATCAACTGTCACAAACTTGTGCTTTATACTGGATCCTCTACTTTGAAGAGCAGCTCATTAAACATGATGGAAGTTGGCACCCACAATTTGACCTTGCTGGGATTTCGTTTTCTGCAATGAAGAAAGTTCTTAAGTTTATCTATAAAGGTGAAGTCATCGTTGGACGAGCTGAGATGGATGAGTTCCTTCAAACAGCCCAAAAACTGAAAGTAAAGGGACTTTTCCATGAAACTGAAGGGATCAACATGCCCCCATTACCTGCACCCCGTCATTCCTCAAGCATTCCATTAAATAGGAGGAGGAACTACACAAAAACGGAGCTCATGTCTGCAATCCAAGACGTTCAAAACGGGATGACTATTTCTGCTTCAGCTCGCGTCCACGGTATTCCATTCACCACGCTCAGCGATAACTTAAAAAAGAGGGGCATTCGCCCTTTTTCCAAAGGCCACGAAAAGGCTGGATCAATAAAAACAGAAAGTACACAAAGAAGACCTGGATGCTGCAGTACAAGATGTTCGTAATGGGATGATGGCAAAAACTGCTGCTAAAGCCAGAAACAT
>LJIJ01002611.1:0-23025 GCA_001718145.1 Orchesella cincta
AATCTTTTATGGGCTCAGAAATTCAAATAATAAAAAATAAAATTTGGAAGGAAAACAGGCTTGCTCCGATGACCAAAAGAGCTAATGCTAGTGCAGAAATGCTAGAAACAATTAAACAAAACAGTGTGCTGCATCCTGGGATTACGACTTTGTTCAAACAGTTGTTGAATAAACTCACAAGGTAGTTATCTTTGGTGCCCGGAGAGATACGCTTAACCATTAGTCACTTCCTATGTAAAAAACGACGCTGAAAAACATGGTGTAATTTGTTTTCTGTAAAACTAACTTTCTGAATTACTACGAACATATTTAAGTCCGCGCGCGCGGTGCTCCGTCCAAGGCAAGGCTGGTAAGGATCACTCAGCTGTACATAGCTCCAACTAGTGTGATGATACAAGCTGCAGCAGATTTTCTACTCAAAACATCAGAAATTTATTATCCGGGAAATCTGTCAAAAAAATCAACATTAACAGCAACAAGTGAACAAATACAAATCATCAGCTGACTGTTGATTTCAGCTGGTCCATTTTTGTTGTTTTTCCATTCCAAGAATAATCGTTTTGAATTATTGGCAACTTATTTGTGCTCTCTGTCAACAGCCCGCAGTTAATTTTATGCAACGGTGTGACAAGGTGAATACTCAGCTTTTAATTGTTTTCAGCAGCAATAAGCTTTTATTGTGTTGGCACTTTTTGTGGACTTTTCTTTTACTTTTTGATGTGTTTTAGGTATTTTGCAAAATTGTAATGGCTTCCAACGTTATCCCTTTGTGCAAAAAGATTTTGGAACTTGCCGAAAGGAATTATGGAAACGTAGATGAACTGCCTACGTGGGCATCAGAACACCTGGAACAATTAGCAGCCGAATTTTACACAACAATCAACGAAACAACGCTTGGAAATACTTTCCCAAACAGCTACGAGTGTTTAGAGTTCGATGAAGACCACGAGCTTGATTTAGAAGATGACAACTGTCTTGAAGATCAAACGGAAAGGGAAGAAACAACTTGTTCAGAAAATAATTCCCAAGATTGGGAGTACATGGAAATGAACAACGAAACTTATTCCTACGACGTCATAAAATCTGTTGTGGACTTTTACGACAGATGTAAGAAAAACAAGTTCCGGCAAACTCAGCAAAGGTATCCATTCGTCAGATACTACAAGGCTATTCATCGATTCAAAACATATCTGAAAACGAATGGAAATTATGCCCATAAACTGCAACAGGTCGATGATTACGCTCATGGCCGCTTCCAAAATGCTCGAGAAGCCTTCCTCTGTATCTCGGAGAGAGATTTGAAGTACTGGGCTTTGGCAAAGGCAAAAGAACTTGAATTTGAGTTCAAGGCAAGTGTTCAGTGGCTTAACGCGTTCAAGAAAAAACATCGAATTGTTTCAAGAAAGGTGACAAAATATATCTCCATGAAAGATGTCAAGGACAAGCCAAACATTTTGGCCAGAGGAAGAGAATTTGTGGAATCTGTAAAACTTCAATGTGAGCAAATTCCATCCGGATGTATTTGGAACTTTGATCAAAGTGGGTTCAACTATGAGCTGATGAACAATCGCACGTTGTCCCACAAAGGAGAGAAGGACACAGTTTCAGCTCAGAAGAGTATAAATGCCAGTACCCACAGCTACTCCATTATGCCCCTAATATCTATGGATGGAAGACTTTCGGAAAAGTAACTCATTTGTCTTCAGGAATCCGGAGGTAGCCTTGGACCCCGTGTAAAAGCTTCGCTTAACGTTCCGGAAAACATTTACTTAACCAGCTCAAAATCTGGCAAACTTGATAAAACGATTATGACAAACTGGATTGAGGATTGTGTGTCACCTTTAGCTGAAAACTCGCATATCTTTTGTCCTTATCTATGACTCATGGGCTGGGCAGACTGATCCAAATCTCTACGCCAAAATCCCAAATCTGAAGCACAGGTTTCAAATTCCAGCGAAAACCACTTCAATCGCTCAGCCACTGGATGTGTACTTCTTTCGGCAGTATAAACTTTTGAGGCGCAAAATTGTGGATCGTATTATGTTGGAGTCGCTTGATGTTGATATGCATACAAGGGAAAATGTTTTAAAACTACACTCCCTCGTTTACAACCAATTTCAGGCTCCGTGCTTTCAGCCCATGCTAAAGTACTCGTGGTATGCGTGCAAGTATACGGAGAATCGTGCTGGGCGATTCCTTAACGTGAATGAGCAGCTTTTCGGCTTTCACTCTGAAGATTGTGATGAGCCATCGTGCGAAATGATGGCTTTTGTGAAATGTGGCCACTGTGGGAGTCACTTGTGTATAGTACATTTTTTTGTTAAGAACCATTACCATTAGTGGTATATGATGTATATATTAAGTATTATAAAATTTTCTAGTTGAGTCCACAATTATAAACCTTGTTTAGTTAACTTGAAATAAATGTGAATTGTTTGTATTTATACATTTATAGACAATTAAATTTTATTTACAAACGACGCGAATTTCTCTGGTAGAGGTCAACTAGTTGGTAAATTAAAAACTGGGCACTACCTGCTGTTTTGTTTCTATTTCAAAGTCAATCGTATTCATGGTAGTCTTATAACAAAACCAACTGAACGATCAGGTATGAAAACGGGACGTGGATTTTTCATTTATAAAAAAAACTTTTATCGTTACAAAAGATTTAAAACGAGGGAAGATTTTGTAACGTTGTATTCGAATCTAGATTTTATTTAAATTTGAATAAAATATAAGGGGGGAAAAAGGGGGGGGGGGGGGGACCACCTTATTTAGTACTTTTCAAGTGAAATTCATATACTACTCTGATAAAATACACAAAATCTCATCCAGTTCTTGCTCTTTTTCAGTAATGTTGATACAATGCTTTTACGATAAATAAATTATTCAAATTTGTCTTTAACTCGATGAATTTCGACATAACCATTCCTCGTAAAAACCTCAAAATTTGCAATTTGAAAATATCGCATAGTGACGCCAATCCACGTCCCGTTTTCATACCTGGCCATTCAACTATTAACGTAAATTACATTAAATTATGTAAATACTCCGGGGTGATTCAGAAAAATTACCTTACATTTCAAAAAGGCTATATACTCATATGGAAACGTGCCGCAAAAATATAAAAGCATAATATTAACGTACCCAAGTTGTATCCGAATTTGCCATATTTTATTACCACATAACAGCTTTTACCACTTCAGTGAATATTTGGCAAGCATTTTTACTAAATTTTACCACTTTTTACCCTTGCTCTTGCAAGGAAGTGTAACTCTTGCACTTCCTTTTTCTGAATATATCGCTCGTCTCAACAAAGGCATGAATATGCAAATTAATAATTTTAAGTGTTTTAATTTATAGGTTACTTTACATTCATCAGCATAATTGGTATTCAAATATTTTATAGTGCTTATATGGTTTCCAAACACCTGCAAATTTTCCATTACTGCCGAACCTAGAGCTTCTCTGCGGATAAATTATTATTGACTCCAATCCCAAGATAAATGGTATTGTATCAACTCTAACGCCATGTATAAATGCTTCCTCGAAAAGCATTTCGGATACACAGCGTAAATTTAACTAAACAGTGATTTCAATCTGCATTTCAAACTTAATCCTGTATGTCGATTTAGGGGAAGTATGTTTCTGCTTGTGAAAAGGAGTGATGAGCGGTTATCTATAAGCTTGAAATACGAATATTACATTATTCAGGAAAAATTGTAAATTGTGTAGTTAGGTGTGGTACAATTATGAAAAGAATGCAAAATTGTATGTGGTAAAATTCGATTACTCAAATTCGACATGTGGCAATTTCAGTTTTACAGTGCTACCATTCAACATATAAAAATAACCACCACTGTTATCTTTTGTAAATTTGGTAGCCATTACGGCTATTTTTTAAAAGTAGCCACTACGGCCTTGACTGACAGGTGTAATTAAAAGTCCACCGAGAAACATCTTGTAAATAAATAAGAAACAAGTATTAAGTAGCTGGACTGGCGCAAAAATTAAATATTTCAAAAACTACTCAACGTATACGAGCAAGAGTGGCATAGGCTGAAATGCTGTACGATGTAGTTTAAATGGACAAAATATTTAAATTTTGTCAGTATGGATTTATATTGAAGAACGAAATGAAAATCTCCAAGGGAAGTTCAAAAACTGTTTTTCCTTGCGATTTTGCCGATTTTCACAATGCTATTACCTTAGTTTAATGTGCAATTTTGGTAACACTGCATGTTACATCTAACAGACCGTCTAAAGTTCTCTATGAAGAGTTCCCTTTTCATTCTAGAATTTTGTTTTGCTTCACGCACTGAGCAGTTTAAAAAGTGCAAATTTGGTCAAAATCGGAAAAATGCTTGTAACGAAAAATCCAAAAATTCAGCTTTCCCTAGCGTTTATCGCTATACATAAATATTACAAATGCTACCATGGCACGATTTAGTTTACTTAGTTGGACAAATAGCAACTAAATTTATTTCTAATTTGATGGTCATTTTTAAAATATCACACGATTAATTTTGTAAACACTCGGAAATATGGATTTTGACTTACCTTTGGAAATGCATTTCAGTCTTCAATATAAATCCATACTGAGAAATAAAAAAAATTGTCCATTAAACTACATCGTTCAGGTTTTCAGCCAACGCCACTCTTGCTCCTATACGTTGAGTAGTTTTTTTATTATTGCAATTTTGCGCCAGTCCCGCTACTTAATACTTTATCCTTAGGCCAAAAATGGGTAAAATATATTAGTATTCAATGCAAAAATGCATCTGCAAATAAAAATAGGACCGGAACGATGGTAGAGCGGTCGCTCCAGGCAGGAGAGAAAGCCGAGAATTATATAGTTTATTCTAAACGGGAAAGGTTTCGAACAGTTTTATAAAAGTCCGGTCATGTTTTTACCTTTCAATGCCAGAATTCTTTATTTTAAGACATGTTTTATGATCAAAAATGGCTTCTTGGCATGATTTTAAAGTGTGCTATTATATTTACCGAAGGTCAAACGACTGTCAGAAAAGGCCTTTCAAATTCACAAAATGCTTTTCATGTACAACTGCTAGAAATTTAAAAATAACCCCTGTAGATTTATAGTACAATCAAACTATCAGTCAATTTTTGAAGTTATATGTGAAGCTCTACTTAATACGACTTTCCTTATTTATGCTCTTTTAAGCTTCTCTTACCATTTACAATTAACATCGAAATAATTTACAGAGAATGCATGTCGTTCCCTTATTTTATTTTTTGCCTCGCACATTAATATATAAATTATTTATGTACTATGAAATTATTACAATTTAATTTTGTCATTATGGTATGTGTCCGGAAGCTATGCGGTTCTCCGTGGAAAAGCCTACGGTTAACTAAAATTCGTTACAGCTTACAACCATGTCCGTCTACAATATTAAATACCGATAACTAAATTGAACTACCTTTTGGATTGTTTTATCTGCGCATTGAAAAAAACTAGCTTTAGAACCGACTAAAACTATGGGGTTTCGCAATTATGTTTTTTTTTTCACCATTGAGCATTTCTGTATGCACCTGAAGTAAGTACCATTCAACTAATGATTTGGGCTTGACAGTTTTCACGAATAATATTTTCCTGGCGTGTATTTGAGCTAGAACATTCTTCTGCAGCTTGTATTACACAAGTTGGAGCTATGTACAGCTGAGTGATCCTTACCAGCCTTGCCTTGGACGGGCACCGCGCGCCGCCGGACTTAAATATGTTCGTAGTAATTCAGAAAGTAGTTTTACAGAAACAAATTACACCATGTTGTTCAGCGTCGTTTTTTACATAGGAAGTGACTAATGGTTAAGCGTATCTCTCCGGGCACCAAAGATAACTACCTTGTCAGTGATATTCGTCCAGTGCCAGAAGGCTCATGGACAGCTCCAAATGTGATTGATAGACTGAGAGAAGATCATGCCGTAGGCGAATTTCTTCTGTTAACTGAATTCATGGATGAGTGTAAGAGATCGGCGTTGGTTGTTCCGCACTACCTGTGCAAATACCATGCACATAGACTTCAACGGCTGAGTTACCAAGATGTCTATGTTGGACAAGAATCGTACAGCAATCCCACATTTATATTCACACTTCGAGGAATTATTCCACCGTTTGTTGTAAGACGATTGGATGCACTAAAAACCGCTGGGATTTGGGAGTGGTGGGTAAAAGTTGTTCAAGGAAGTGCAGGCCTCCAGCACATTGATGGAGGTGGGAACCGTGTTTTAAGAAAGCCCAGCTTGGAGGAAGGAAATATACTTGTTATTTTTGCTCTTGTAGTCGGGGGACAAATTTTAGCAATTTTGGGTTTCTTTGCCGAATTGGTTTTATTTAGACGTAAACTGATATTTCAGTTCATAATAGGGAAACTTCAAAATATCTCAAACTTTGTGATAGATGTTGCTAGAAGGAACGTATCTGAAATTATACTAAAAATACTTAGTTTACCCCATCGGTAAATTAGTCTCCGAATCTAATCTGCGAAGTTCCAATTTTTTTCATGAAAATGTGAATGGAATTGCACACTCGTGTTTAAAGTATTTTTTCCAAGGAAACTTAATGTTGGACGATTTGTTATAACTGCTTTCGATTCCGCCAAAGCAACGGAATACACACTGGTCTAATTTCAAACGCGAAGGGAATTCTTACCGGAACTCTAAGAGTTTTAGTTTGCATTGATAATATAATTAACAATAAAAATCATTAGTTCAGTAAACATTTCTACGTTTGTATTCAGTCTATGTAATGAATTTTTTTTGTTAATTGACATCGTGGACAGTATGATTCGAAGAGCTGTACGAAAAATTGTATTATTCATCATCATTATCATTTTAATAAACAAGTTTCAACTTGATAAACCTGCCGTCTACTTAACGAAACTCAATGATTTGTATGCATTCCAGATTTAATTTCCTGTCCAAAGAAGTTGGAGGTAGGTAGCTAAATTACTAGCTAATATATTTTCGTGAGCTTTCTCTGATATTTTTTTTAAAACCCTTGATTTCGTTACATTTTCGTTGTTGAAACCAGGTAAACGCGGCCATCAAGTTATTTAGACAAAATATGATTGATATCATTTTATTATTCTAAAAACCCAAGTTAAGTTCAAAAGGAACATGGAAATGATCTTTAGTGTAATACCATTGTTTTGGATCACCGAATAGAAGATGGAATGCTTGCCTAAACGTACATATATTGAGTCAAAATTGTGTATCATTCGGTTTACCCTCCTTGCATCGAAATATCGATCAAGTTTGGTTACATTTATAAACCTTATGCAAATGGAATAAACCAGCAATATAGAAAGTTTGTAGTTTTGAATGGTGCTACAAAACAAATATTTGTTTGAGTTTCATTTGTAGGTTTTCTTGAAGTCAGAGATAGTAGAAGAGTCGTAGAATAGTATTACAGGAGTAAAAAATGTAGAGTAGATTTTGTTTTTATTCAAAAATGTCAAATGGAAGCTTTAGATGCGATGTACGAGGGGATTTTCATAAAGGCTGCACCAAATTTGATAACGCTTATCTCAAAGACGACTTCCTTGATTTCGGTGATATGCATTTCCGTTTAAAGATAAAGAGTCTAGCTGTCGAACGATGGGTTATTTCTTGCAAGAAACATTTGCTGTCCAGTGTTAGAGCTCATAACATTAACCTTCATGTATTTTACCAAGCAAGACGTACGTGCACAGGTGAAGCTTCATTTATCAAGGGGCCTTTCTACCCAATTAATTAGAAATGAGCTAAAAATGATGGTGTAGATCCATTGCCAGACCGATCTACTATCACTAGGTGGTGTCAGAGATTTCGTAGTGGTGACCCATCTCTTGAAAACAGGCAAAGTCCAGGTCGACCTTTATCTGCGACTGACGAAAAGCATGTAGCTAAAGTGAAAGCCGTTGTGGAGAAAGACAGACGACTCCTTTTACGAGAAATAGCAGAAAAGGTGAAGATAAGTGTAGTGTCTGTGTGGAGAATTTTGCATTTGTTTTGCACCTATCTCTCCGGTGTGCAAGGTGGATTCCCAAAGTGCTAACACCTGCTCAAATGAAGCACAGAGTGCAAGCCAGCCAAGAAAATCTAAACCTACTTTCCATGGACAAAGATTTTTTTTTGGGGCAGATCGTGACTGGAGACGAAACATACCTTCATCACTATGAAGTAGAGTCAAAAAGACAGTCATCACAATGGTTGCAAGCTGGTACGCCACCCCCCTTTAAAAGCTATTAGAAAAACATCAAAAGCCAAAATCATGATGCTAGTTTTCTGGGACCGGGTTGGAGTTTTACTGACGGCATTTTTCTACAAGGGAGCTACAATGACCGGCAAGCCTATGCTGATATTTTGGTCAAGCTTAAAAAAGCTTACATCAAGAAACGAGGCCAAGACAAGTGGGACGACGGAGTTTTCTTATTGCACGACAATGCACCAAGTCACACTTCAAGGGTCGCCAAGCAGAAACTACAAGACGTCGGCTTTATTGAACTGCATCACCCTCCACAGCCCTGACCTCGCCCCATCTGACTTTCATTTATTTCCAAAATTAAAAAATTACACGCGTGGGAGGAAGTATAACTCGGATGAACATGTGAAAAAAAGTGCAACAGCATGGCTTGCAAACAAAAGCCCATCATTCTTTTCCGCAGGCATTTTGGCTCTTGAAGAAAGATGGAACAAGTGTGTACGAGTCAACGGAGAATACAAAGAAAAAATTGATTGAATATGTAAAGTCGTTTTCAAATAAGAGTAAAATAAAATTGGTGCAGCCTTTATGAAAATCCCCTCGTATTTCTTAAATAGTCGAAATAAAAAATAAAAAGGTGTAGAAGAATATGCACTTCAAACTAGGGTAAGCTGAGACGTCATCGATAGGAATCAGCTAACTTTAAATACTGTCTGCTATTTCCTTCAATTTTCCTCTGAATGACCATAAATCCTCATAAACCGGCAGCCAACCTATTTTAGTTCTTTGTGGAGCCCAATGAACATGTCTCAGAAGAATGTAGCAGAGTACATACAATCTACTATTATAAGATTCCACAAATACAAAAAATGATGCGAATATATTCATGGTTACAATTTTCTACATGTGATCCAGTGAAAAATTTAGTGTACCTCAACAAACAAATCATAGACAGAAGATTGAGCAGCATGTGAATAATGTCAGCTCTGGTCAAGTATCATGTAAAAACGGGAGCTGACATCATCTCTATGATTTGACTTTCCTATGAGATATAAGTGTATATGGTAGTTGAGAAAGTAGTCATCCGTTTCACCAGAAGGAAGTCACATCGTGATAAACGAAAGCACAAAATAGTACTTGTGTATATTAATATGCTTTCTGCATAAAGGTCCTTTAAGCTGTTACCATCATCAAAATTTTCCACAGTGCTCCAGAGTTAAATTTTCTAACCATGTTTTCTTTTTGAATTTTTTGAGTTTACTGGAGATTAAACAATACGGAAAGATATTGTATCCTAAAATCAAAATCAGAGTCTCCATGTTTAACAAAAAACTATTACCTGTTTCTTAAATTTCTAAATGTTCGGAAAGAAATCACAAAAGGTAATTTATTATTGTACATTAATTATTTTTAGAAGCAATACAAAGCTAAAAGTTTATATTTTGTAGTGGAGCTCCAGTTACGAATAATGATAATTTCGTATGCCAATTGCTGTTTTAATTCGATGAAAGGAAGATAAGTCTACTCTCCAGCCAGTGCCATAGCGTGGGCAGGCCAAGGTAGGCGACCGCCCTAGGCCTCCCCGAAAAGGGAGGCCTTCCGGTCCCCCTTTTTGGTTGCCTAAGGAGGTGCCCAGGAAGAACCGGACTGTGTTTGATTGGCTTTAGTTTTTAAAAAGTCAATATTTTGGGCCCCTGAAGGGGTCATTTAAATGTGCGTTAAATTTAGATACTGTTTTTAAGAAGTAAAGGTTTTGCAGGCTAGTTGTTGTAGTGTAAAAAAAGTAATTCAAAAATCAACCTAAAAAGCATGGTTTCATGCAGATTTTTCAATTTGCAGTTGATATCTTGCAAACGACTCATTTACATTAAATGATTTATATGTTTTTCTATCACATTTCAATCATGTTTCATCATGGGAGTTACTTTTTAAAAATTCATGCTTATTGATATAAATGAGGCGTAATCGAAATTTTGGCAAATTCGTTACAAGAAATTTTGCAATATTTCGTAAAATTGGTGTACTTGACCAGTAATTGTATGACACCGTATAACTTTGGGATACACGAACCAAAGAGATTCTTAGGCTTACTTAGGCCTTCTATTAAGGAAACATAAAACTTTCACAAAATCATTAGTAATTTCTGAGAAATCAGACTTCAAATATGGTCAAAATGCCTTGAAAACTCAATTTTAAACAGTTATTTGAAATTCCCTTGCTGTAGAAAGACAACCTGCCACAGGAGTTACCGATCCACGGAAATTAAATCTACATTGAATGGGCCTACCCACTAGATCTCCCAAAGGTTGGCTCATTAAAAAGTTACAGCCAATCAAACACAGTCCGGTTCTTCCTGGGCACCTTCTTATCATAATATTGAAAAGTCTACGAGTAACTAACTACAAGAATACTTTCAATGTACTCCTTTCTTTGCAAGTTCATAACCATTAAATATATCCACAATTTTCTATAGCGGTGAAACCTAATTGTAGCTGACCCGAAAAACTTTCTCTGTGAAAGTTTAGCTTTTCTATTAGCTGGAGGCAAAGCCTTCCGTTGATTGATTTCTCTTTAGTTAAAGACGTGCTTAATAAAACCCATCGAGTACTAATTTAACTTTAAGTATAATTGTATTTTTGTATAATGGGTTTGCAATTAATTACTGTCACATACCTTTAAGGTCTACAATCCAAAGAATTTTTGTTGCCGGAATAATATTTTTCTGCTTTCTAGTATTATTTATAACCTGCATTTCTCGGCTACATTTTCCTTGTCAACTAAAAAAAATTACCTAATTTTAAAAGAGTCAGTTTTTCCTTTCCAAATATGTTTTCAACTTTCAAGCAGTTACGAATTTGCGTTCTTCATTTCAAATGAACTCCTAATTTCACTTGCTTCCAAACACTGGTGCAGAATCTGTTAGCAATCCGAAATCTTCCTGTAACTGGGTCCCAACTTCCTCCACGTAATGCACTGCCCCTTATATGAGCGGTAATCTCGTTACAACGTTACAAAAGATTCTGCACCCGTGCTTCCAATTGTGTGTAATCTTTCCTTGCAAAATATCTTGTTTATTATCGCTATCGTCTAACTAAAGGTAGTTTATTTACCACTGGGACAGTAGCGTAATAACTTTTCTCATGCTTTTTTTACTTTCTCTAGTCGGACTATAAAAATATTGAAGATTCTGTACCACTGGAAGTAGTTAATAAACCAGTAATGTGTTCTGATCAACACTATTTTATTGCAACTAAAGAAATATTTCTTTAATTATCCTTTTGCATTAACAAATTCCATTGTTTTACATAAGAATGTTCTTTAAGGCTTTAATAACATTGTAGCCGAATATTGTGTTACGAAAAGAAACTGGCTTACGTAGTAATAATAATAATTATTTGCAGAGATCTTATGCAGTCTCCCACAAGTTGGTAATTTTACTCATATACTATTCGAAATTAAAATATTGTACCTCAACCTGAAAGACAGGTTGTGGCAACCAGAAACTTAAAAAAATTGTTTTGGATATTTTTTCTTATGTTTCAATTTTAAATTGGATGAATAAAATTAGTATTGCATTGCAAGATGAGAAAATGATCCCGGAAAAAGGTTCTGAACGTGTGCATTAACTTTGCGGAGTTCTTTTTCAGAAAACAGATATGTGCAATATCCACAAACATTAAAGGGAAAAGCATTCGGGATTGGTATCAACAAAGAAGCTGATTTTGACCACAGGTGAGAAGGCTTAAAACACAAGACAGATGATGGTTCGTTATGGATTTGACTCACAATGAGTCAGTATATGCTCCACCATAAATGTCCCATGACACAGAAATTAACAAATCAAGCAAGCAGCTTGCTGCAAGCTCTCGCTTACAAAACCAATCCACTCGCACGTTTTTTTTCAAGCTGGCTCCTCAATTATTTTCATTGGATTATGAGTAACCAATGTGTCGCACAGTGGAGCTACATTCTGGAGTCCGTAACGAACTATAGTCTGTCTTGTGTCATTAGCCTTCTCGACTTTGGACTTTGACTAACAGAAAACAGGAAATAAAATATCAAATTGATACATGAAAAAATACTACAACAATATTTAGCATGATAGATATTTTATGTCGTCATGAAATCATTAAAAACAACCGTTTAGTCATTTAAACAGACGGCTGGTGATTTCAGTTTCCAATGTGGAAACAGTCTGTCATAAATTTCCACGGTTGAGCTTTAAAAAACTCGTAAGTATTTGACTTAAGCTTACGAGTGTAATTTTGATTTAATATTATATTTTTTGTTTTCGGGTTCCAAAAAGCTGCATGAAGCCAAACGCTATTTTAACTCAAAACTTTTGTATTTCAAATGTCACAAAGCTTTGGTAATCTTTCTAATGTGAGTATACCTGAAAATATTGCTTAGATATGTTCAAGACAAAACACTATAAAATCTTACTTGAGTTCAAACAGGCGCCGAGAGAGCAAGTTGGCAATTTTATCATCCTAACACAACGCAAGCTTTATAAACAGTCTCATTTCACCCAATATTTTTTACTTTGATTGTTGAACATGAGCAGCGAATTTTGAATAATTTTTGTTTTGTTTCGCAAAAAAATTGTTTGGAGCTGTCAAGTAGAGTTTTTAAAATATGCAACTCATAAGCTGTTTTATTTGTCGTATCAAAGTCATCCAAATGGTAAAAATATATATTCGATAGTCTTTAGACGTGCATAATGAACTTACCAAACATGCATTTTATCTGGGAATCAAAAATTTGTTCAGTGTATAAACTCCTGACTTATATCATGATGAAATGAAATAATTCACCTTGAATTTGAAAAATATTACAATGGTTTTATATTGTTAGTAAGTTAATTTTTACAGAAAAGAGGCAAGGAAATTCAAATTAAACCAGTATTTAAAGTCTTATAAACGTTATCTACGTGGTAACATGTTCAACTAGTTAGAGTGAGCGATTCCTTTCCATTTTATACTTTTGAAGTACAATATGACATTAGTTTTGTTTGAATTCCTGGAATTCTAAACACAATGAAAAACTCTAGTCTTCGCTTCGTGACACTTTTTAATGCGTACTTGGAAACGGCGTTTGTGATGGAAATTTCAGAGAAGTTGTGGAAAAGCATTCTACTTAAGTTGGTTTGCATTGTGTATTGTTGGAATTCAATTGGTTGTTTACCTACCTCGCAGCTGCTATCGCACTCATCGTTGTCCTGGAAGCGGGCGTGTATTTATTTCAAATTTCAGCAAACTGAATATTGGACTAAATGACCTTGTTTTGGATTTTGTTTTAATATGAAATTGATATAATGCAATAGCAGTGTTTGTCATAAAAACGTAAGACTTTTGTGATAGTATGTGGTTTTCAAGTGCAAATGCAAAAGTGCACCACAAATGATAAGATGACATAAAAAAACAACTGGGTGATTCCATTTCAAACGCGACACCGGCTGTTGCATCTATTTTCTACTGACATGGGATTATAATGCCTCAATGATTTTAAAGATAGTTGTCGTTGTCAGAATTTGAAAATTCCAAACAACGGCTGAGGTACAATTTAGGTGCAACGAGGATTTACCAAGTTACCCATAAGATTTTTTTACACAAAATATCCTGCAGAATCCTTTACTAGCAATGGCAGATCATTTGTAAAAATCAAAACGGTTAAAAATAGTCCGAAACGGTTAAAACAGACTCAAAACTAACACTTTTCAAACGCATTTTTGAAGCACTTCCGCACAAGGGATATTTATGGGATTAAAACAATATGTAATTAAACCATAGGAGATTCATGCAGTTTTCGTTGCATAAATATCCCTTATGCGGAGCATTGGTTGAAACCTAGTTTAAATTGACCATTTTGGCCTTTTTGTGGGTGAGCTGGAAATAGCAAGAATTCGGCTACGATTATACCATTAAAAACTAATTTGCATACACCCAGACTGGCTGCACTATATTTTGGTACTGGATGTGTAAAGAGATAAGGGATGAGCGAGGGCATAAGTGTGTGTGTTTAACAAATGTAGAACCACGAAAGATGAAGATATAAGTATACTACAATGTAAGCTAGCTACATAACTTTCACATGCACGGTATGCAGATATGCTGAAGAATTTCATATGTTCCTATCTTATGTAAATTAGATTTGTACCAAAGCAATGCATTAATATGAGTAAACACAACCTTGTCGTGCGATAAACCGGCGAAACAAGCATAGAAATGCGCACGCTAGCTACGCACACGCCAGCTCGCCGTAGAGATAATAGTTTATCCTACGCAGGCCTTTTTTGTGTGTAATTACCCAGCTGGATCTTTGTGAACAGAACGGTACATTGCATACAGGCTTCAAATCACGTCCATAAAAAACTGTCGGTTGTGTTAACCGAAAATACTTGTGCTAGTAATTAAAAAATTGTGTTGTTTCGAAAAAAAAGACTTCTTAAGTTTTGCGTGTTGCTTGTTTGACCTGATATGCTATAGGTATACATATTTTAGTGCAGTAATACATTACGCAACTGAGAATGGCGGTGTAAAATCACTGATAAATGGAATAGACGGGAGTTACTGGAAAATCCTTGCAAGAATACGAAAACTGATCTGTCTCTCATTTATTCATTTACATAAAACATATATGTAGTTACATATCGTCGTTGTATTTTTTGTGAGGGACACCTGCAAAAGTGGCTTACTTTTGACTGTGACTCCTGAAAAGTTGACATGTTTTCGACTGGGATATATGAAAAGTTGGTATATTTTCGACTGATACAACTGCGTTGGTTGAATGACTTTTTGAACCGGCTATCTACTAATTTGGGCCAAACTGAGCTTTATGATTCATTAGATTCTCTAGAAAATTCTGCGCAATTTGATATAGGCATGCTTATGGGTCCTTAGCCATTTAATGAAAAAACAATCCAAACAATTCGGTACACAAACTTTCGTTGTGATCAGAATCTGCGGTTTCTTTATGAAATAGATACCATTCCATACTCCATCCATCCACACATATTAAGTCTTATTTGAAGCCCCTTTTTTTGCTTTTATTCCTAATTTATATAAAAATAAATAGTGTAGTTAAGGAAGTTGGTGTTGATCAAATAATTTAAATTATCCAATATTAAGGTATGTTGTGTTTTTCGCTTCTCCTGTAAAATCAAGCTTATGTAGATAGCCGTTTCAAAAAGTCATTCTACCAACGAAGTTGTATCAGTCGAAAATATGCCAACTTTTCATGTGTCACAGTCAAAAGTAAGCCACTTTTGCAGGTGTCCCTCTCAAAAAATACAACGACGATTTATGTTTTACGAAGAAATCATTATCTTCACGTTCCTAGCATGCAAGTGCGAGGGAATATTTTTCACATAATTGTTTGCTTCGATCACTGTTTATACAATTCAATGACTCAGTTGTACATCACCTTTCATTAAAAACTCGACTATTGAAAAGAGTAAATCTTAAATCTAACTTAATGTGAAACATTATGCATTTTCCAAACAATTTTTTTGTAAAATTTCACCTTATTTATTTTATTTATAAATTTTGACCATATTTATCTTTCAAAATTAGATTTAAGTCAATAATATGGTTTTTATATGTATAAATATATATTTTGAGAAAAAAGTTCACATTATAGACTAAATTTGTCAACACACAAATCGAGAAGTATTATTGTAACACCAGACAATATTATACGATAGAAACTATCGCATTACGTATTTATGGCAGTGCATTCCAGGAATTCAATCTAAACCATAGGCTTTGTGGCATCGAAATGTATAAAAGTAAAGTGAATTTTTTCAACCTCATTAGAAAATTATTCTCGTTGAATGTGGAATGAGCAAATCACTCATGCTGGAAATCCATTTTTAGTAAGTTAAACTAAACGGTTAAAATTGACATTCATTTATAATATTCGGTACAGCAAGTAAAATGTAATTGAAAAAGCAATAAATGTCAGTGACATGCGTTTAAATTACCCATAAAATAATTTCGCCACCTAGTCTAGAAGAATATACTTTTCATACAAAACTTATTGAATTTTTAAATCTTTCACATCAAAAAATTTGTATATTAGAAGATTAGACACAGAGAAAGCCTCTTTGATAGACTTGTTAGACTTATATGATATGTATCTCATTTATGTTACCCTTGATTTTGGATCTAAACTATCTTTACATTCCACCAGTACCTTACTACTGATTTTAAGTCATATTTTATATAGGGATGTATTTGTTTAAATTTTTCTCTTTATCTTTCTTCCGGTGAGCACTTGACCCCAAAATGGAAGATTCTGCAGGCCAGTTAGAAATAATAGGACAAAAATTAGTAGAATTGTAGTAAGTAGAAGATTTCAGACTAACCAAGCTTCTTTAGGATGATAATGGTAAGTTCGGTAGACTTGCAATTCTCGAGCTCGATTGCTCCTTCTGTAGTAAATTCTAAGTCTAAAAATGGTTACTAAAATTAGAGATAATGCTACCCAAAAAATTCCATGAAAATTTGAAGTAACGTGTGAGTATTTGCTACGTGGAGCTTACTCTCGCCACTCCCCAACAGCTCATTCTCGGGAGTCGTGTTAAAAAGTCTAATACAACGCAGTTGCAAATACATTTATCCATTGCTGCGACCGTGGTCTATTCCTCAACGCTTTTAGAATGGATTTAGACCCCTTTCAGGAGATTTCAGCTCGTTTCGTAATCCTTTTGTGAAACGAATTTTCACAAATACATTATGCTTGATCGGCTGAAGGTGTACGGTGATGTGATATAATATTAGACTAATTCGTTGTAGCTACTCAGGTTCCAAAGTAAAGACTGGTTTTTTGTGTCGAAAGTATGCATAAGCATAAGCTAATGTACTTAAAAAGATTTAGGCACGTAACGTGTTGGACTCATACATTATTATTTTACCGAACCTATGTTGGAGCTTCAAATCAATATGTGACAAATGCCCCCGTTTTGGATAGCTCAGATTGTACCATAGATATTGAAAATAAAAAATCAACAGTCATAACATAACCTTTAAAACACGACAGCATAAGATTGTTGCATTAGGTAAGATGTCTTTTTGAGTTTGATAGAACAGGCGAACCAATTCACTTCACAATTAAATTAAAGAAGAAGAAGCGCTACGAAGAAACATATTAGCAAAGAGAATGTAACGCTTAAACTACAGGGAATAGTATGTAAAAATAGCTGAAACAGCACAACCAACTATTGCAAATAATCTCATACGCACGTATATTTAATTAGTATTTATTAGTAATTTTTATGAAAATAAATTTTAAATTAAATGGTAGGACAACATGTGTCATACAGTTATCGCTCAGACGTTAAATGTAGGGTCCAAATCCTAACCATAATTTAGGGTCAAAATCCTCTTACCCTAACTTAGGTTCGACAACAAGGAGTAATTTAGTCCGAATTAATTCTTTTAAAATAACAAAAACTATTGAGGTGAAACAAACTTTTTAATTCAATTTCAATTATATGGCCAACTTTAGAAACTGATCTGTGTTTTTTATTTTTTATCTTGTATTTTTATTTTTAAAAAATTTTTAAAGCTAAAAAAGTCGTTTCGGACCCTAAATTTAGGGTAAAAAATGTGGAATTTGAATCCACCAATCAGATGGCTCTAGTCAGGACCCTAAATTTCATTGTCTCAGCACTGACTGATATATCTTTTTTCAGAATATTATAATTGTAAAAAAAGCTTAATAATAATAATAATAAACGTGCTAGTAAAAGGCACAAGCATTTCAAATCATATCGCAAATATTTAAACACTTAAACTTCCGCAAATAGCAATGTTATGATTATCGATTGTAAACAACATGTTGAGAGTGATAAGAAAAGTAAAATTCGAAGGTAAGGACCTGTGCCGAGTCGTCAGGAACTTGTGATGAAATGAGAGGAGCAACTGATGGGAACCGGAACTTCTAATGATTTAATAGGAACATGGGATAGGTTGAGAAATGAATGAAAATACAAATTTATCATTTAAAAATAAACGTTCCTCAGAAAAAGCAGTGACATACTCGGGTTAAGTATCCGACGTACATAACAAATGAAAAAAGGCTTTGTAAACATGAACCCGGGAGGCTAACACGCGCTCGCGAGGAACAGGTCTCCTCTGTTGGTCAGGGCGGAGATTGCTATTTACTCTGGACGGCATAATATTAAAATAAGACGGATCACTTAAGGCAAACTGGGATACGAGATATTTGGGGTAGTATGACAAACACTACTACAACGGCACCTTTTGTTTCGGTTGGTGAGTCTTGCTAAAAAATCATATTAAGGATTCTCAAAGGACTTAATCCAAAAGTTGGCGTCAGGTCTTCAATACGATCCAAGCAAATCGTAGGATTATGTCTGTAAGCCTGCTCCAGTTGATGCACTTGAGTCTGCAATATTTTGTAGCTTCGTTTGCATGGTAGCGTAGGATTTATTATGTTACCAGTTTGTCAAATTGCCGGTTCGTTTCTCACAAATGCAGACAAAAGTCTCAGACAAAGTAAATTAATAGGGTCGGATGTATGGGTCTTAAACCTTTCGTGGCAGAGTGGCACTGCCTCGAGAACACCCAAATCTTCACCTATATCCTGCCCATATTGAACCATTAAATGCGTAAGGGATAATTGGGAGATTGGGAAATGCCCTATCTTGTCCATGTTAAATGCCAGGAGAACACTTGCAAGGTTTAAGACCCATGGTCGGATGTGGATCTGTTTCCACAGTACCACTAAGCACTGATGTGGCTGAAAATTGATGAACAGGGATCCATATTGAAGGATGAGCTTGATATTTTTGTATCAACATGTCGAAAAACTAATTCCCAGTTGTGTTCCATTCCTCAAGGGAAATGGGAAATGTCCAGTTTAAAAACTCTATTCGCAAGCAATAGTTTTGATCCAGAAGTATTTTTTGCTCACAAGTTTCCCGGTATAATACAGGAGATTTCTTTATGAAAAGAAATGTAAAGTAAACGTTTATCTAAAATAGTAACAATATAAAAGTACGAAAAAAGTTGCAAAGGTATTGCGCAATGGTCTTTTGGAGACAGATGATGATGAAGAACATTTTTATTTACGAATCACGATAAGAAATACATGTTGTCTCCGCATGCAATGCATATTTTTAATAGGCGGAAATGCAATCAAATCAGAAAATTAACATTTCAGATTGTAGTCAAGGTCTGTTACCACTAAGATGCTAACTAATACCTAAACAAAGCTGCTTGTAGCACGTTGTCTGCAGAAACAGGAGGCGAAGAGCCAAGACGTGTATATTTGCAGTCTTTTGAAAAATGCCCGGACGATGGCAACGATAACAAACATCACAAACAGATCTACGACCTCTACTACGACGTAAGCGTTGATGATGATTAGTTTGCGTAGCTAATGCTGATTGCTCTGCTGCTGATGACAAATCTGGAAATGTGGTTCCACGACGTCAAGTAGCTAAGTTTGGGTTTGGAACTACAGGTAAAATTGGATTGATGATAGTACAGGATCTGTTAAAGGAGGACAGCGTAGCGTACGTGCAAGGTTCAGCCCTGCGTATGCGGTGGCCAAATGGGGGTGCAGGTTCGATCCTCACCTGGGGCAAGTTTTTTCTCCAGCATAAAAAATGCGTTTCATAAGATCAAGTTGCATATCAGTTGGAGTTTGTTCCTTGCCTCACACCACCTCCTGCTAGCACATAATGGCTCATAGTTAAGGTTCAGACTTGTATTATACCGATTGTATTTGAAAGTTGACAATAAAGATGGCATGGCATGCCAAACACCGTCTAATTAACTTTTTTTAGTACAGTATCTGTAATTCCTAAATCGAGGAGGAATCGGGTAATGTGATATTGCTGAGGTAATGTGAGTAATTGGATTTTAAAGGTCACTAATCTGATATTCACGAGCAGACGAAAGACTGGAAATTATTGGATAGGTGCTGGGCAGGCACTGGCGATGAAGTGTTTCTATCAATAATTGGGTGGAGGGAATAAAAGAGAAAGAGTGGAGGTGTTTTATTTGGAACATAATGTTAGATTCCATCTTCTGAGTCGGTTGCATTAATATTATCATTTCCATTGTCCGAGGTGGTGACGTTTGGTGAAAGGATGCTGGTAGCTTGAAACATATTCTAAATGGATTCCACCAAATGCGCCTAAATAAAGATTACGGGAAGCGCATGTACTGGTGGTGTGGCTTCAAATATGGAGTTGATCATCCTTGTAGTAATTGTTGCAAGCAATTTTGGTTATGTGATGGTTGGGCTCTTTGTTCAGCTGAAATATATTACCGCTTGAAGTCAGCTAAAGATAAAACGTTTCTGCAAAGCGTCAATGAAAGAAAATTCCTAAAGTTCGTGGAAAAAGTAAGTGAAACAAACAATATTTTGCTTTTGTGCTTTACATTAACGATTTTCTGTACGAGGACTCAGTCTCCAATTTCGAATGTAACATGTCTTCATTTCGTGTTAGCATAAGTCGCATTACGTTTTATTGATGTTTCAACGTGCATCATCTAGCTTTCGTGAACCTTTTACACACTCTGCTAATTCAGCGACAGAGCAGTAGTTTGGCCAGGACAGCTTATTCTCAGCAGGTAGTTTAGGCTCCTGTCGATAAATAAGAAAGTAAGGGCTAAATAGCATGTGCTCATTTTTCGCACTGTTAATGGCAAATTAAATTTAGGGAAGACATATGTCCAAGTCACTTTTGCAGGATGAAACGTACATAAAACGTGAGCAGAAAACGACCTGATGAGGTCTGTTGTATAAGCATAAGGCTTAGCACAGAGTGCTAAGACTGGCTGCCTTTGCACATGAATCGTTTCTAATATACATGATACATATCTCAAACACCATATCAAGAAATAAAGCTCACAGGCGAAAACAATTTTTTCCACATTGCTTTTGATCTTTTGTGCTAATGGTTTTATGATAAATTAAGCTGGAAAGCTGAACATCACCACAGCACATTTAGTAAGAGCGAAGAGTAACCAAGAAAAGATCTGTGCTAATGGTTTATGATAAATTAAGCTGGAAAAGTTGACATCACCACCAGCACATTTTTAGCAAGAGTGAAGAGTAAAACATGAAAAAATTTGTCAAGCTATCTGAAAAACAAAGTAATTAAATTTATATCTTCTGTTTGTCACGTACTTTACATTTCTCACTTCAGATGTTGAAGGAAAAATTGAAGGAGTCAGTTTATAAGGTAATTTGTATGTGTTTCTTTGGGGAGTATAGCTTAGCATCAAGTTGAGCTCAACGCATATAAATATGCTTATATAATTTTCTGCTCTTCTTTTTGCTGCTTATGCGATTCTTTCTCACTGCATCTCCATCCAACTCTGTATCACATTCGTGGTAGTGAGTGTCTATTTGAGAAAGGAAAAAATTGATGTGTATGGCTCATGCCTTGTGAGAAAGGAAAAATTGCAGGAGTCAGTATTATAAGGTAATTTTGTATGTGTTTCTTTGGGAGTATAGCTTAGCATCAAGTTGAGCTCAACGCAAATAAATATGCTTATATAATATTTTCTGCTCTTCTTTTTGCTGCTTATGCGATTCTTTCTCACTGCATCTCCATCCAACTCTGTATCACATTCGTGTAGTGAGTAGTCTATTTGAGAAAAGGAAAAAATTGATGTGTATGGCTCATGCTTGTGAAAAAGGAAAAATTGCAGGAGTCAAGTATTATAAGCAATTTCGTATTGTCCCTTGAGAGTTCATTGCTAGCTGTGAGTGGAGTTGAATGCATCAGATATGTTTTACATATTATTTTGTGCTCTTCGTTTTCGCTCTGCTCTCGCGATTCTTCCTCTCTGGTTATTCCAGTTAGCATTACTTAATGAAGTGTGACGAACATTATCTTTCGCAGACGACTTTCCTTCTTCATCTCATCTGTATGTATGCAAAGCAGTATTATGCCTTCTTTTGATGCGTTTGCGAATATCTCACTAAGTTTTTTGTGCTCAGATATGTATACCTAAATATCTTTCTCATCATTACTCTAAATATTCTTGTGTATGCTTGATGGAAAATTATTTTATGCTTGGGTATATGAAGATTCGCCAACTAAACAATAAAGAAAAAACGAATGTCAAACTTATGCAAACAACGCATAAAAATATTATGCACTTATGTTTCATCTTCTTTTCATCTTATTTACCATATGACAAAAATGGTACATCACAAGGATGAATAATAAAATTACAAAGCATAATATGTATACACATACTAAAAATAGCATGTGAGTTTACATTCAAGTAACATGTACTCCTATGTAGTGAAGAGTTGATGAGGAGTAGCCAGTGCTACCAAACCCTCTACTCCAGCGAAATAGACTGTTTCCATTTCATCAACCACTGATGCTTCCCCACTTATATGCGTCAACTATCAACTGGCAACTCGATCTCCTGGTTGAATGCATAGTGTTTCACGACCAAAATTATGAAGCATAATTATGATGCTGCCCGTGTAGTCCCGATCGATGACTCCACCTTCAAACGAAATGGAGATACATATTATGGTAAATGAAAAATGGCAATGATAAATAAAAGTTTAAGATGTTTCTACCTAAAACTGCAAGGGATTTGATTGCCATTGAAGATCTGTCTGCGATCCTGCCGTATGTATTCTTTGGCAAAACAACTTGGATGCCTGTATTTATGCAACCTGTGGTTCCAGCAAGTATGTCTACTGAGTGACAGCAGCTAAGTAAGTCAAAACCGGCTGCTTCAGAACTTCCTCGAAATGGGATGAATGCATGAGTGACTTTCTTAACGAAAAGCAGCTCCCTTATAATAAGT
>LJIJ01002612.1:0-25258 GCA_001718145.1 Orchesella cincta
GTGTGCTCATATTCACACCTACATTTATTTACTATGTCGTGTTTTGCTGTGAAAAGTCCAAAATCATTTATCAATTATTTACAAAAGAGTCTCTTTCAATCGAATGGGAACCTTTTAATGTTTTGCAATGCTCATAAACATGTTCTAGATAAAATAGAAAGCTATGTACGTAAAAAATCTATTAGTAAAAAATATAACCTTTTTGTTTTATATGCAATTTATCCATAAAGTTTTGAACTATGTAATGTTACTAAGTTGTTTCTGTTTCTCTGTCATACTTTTAAATTAGTAATTTTTAGTTTGACTTGATAACATTATTTCTTATTACTTCCAAAGAAATATTTTTCGACCGAAAATTACTGAGATGACTAATCCACGTAAAATTTACGATTTAAACGAAATCAGATTCCTGACACATGTGGATGAGACCGCAACGCATTGGCGATTCAGACGATTAGGTTTCTAAGCGAGCGTGCAAGGACATATTATCCCTATATAGGACAAGGAAATCTAGAAGAACTGCCATGAGAATGTTGTTAAATTCTATTCGTTAACCGTGTATTAGGATCAGTCAGGGTTCTGCTCAATAGTAGTCTTTGACGATGGTGCCTTCTGTCGTCTTTGCTGAAATACTTAATTCTGCTTTCAATATTATTTAGACGATATAGCTAAAGTAGAGGCATAGACGTATACAACTATCATTGTACTCTTACTTTCAAAATGTGGCGCGCGAAATGACCATGAAATCGATCTCTTTGGCAGTGAATTGCTAATGTAGTCACCAGTCATGTTAAAAGCGAATTAAAAATAAATTTTTGGATCACAACAGCTAGGATCTACTATCATACACTTTTGTGACATCCGGCATTTACGGCATAACATTAGAAAAGCGTTGAAAAAAATTTGGCAGGGGTTTTAAAACGAAAATGCGGCGAAATCTATGCCGATCGGGTTTTCCGAGTGCATATACCTGAGTATCGACTTTTTGAGCGTATGGCAGTGATCAACAAACCACGGGAGTTGTTCTAGACATTCAACTGAAATCAATATGGCTTCAGGTAAAGACTGTAGACAAAATTCTGCTGCAAACGCATACTCTTGTCGCTTTTACATGTCGTGCTCATCTAACGGCAGTTGTTTGACACAACTGCTCCAAAATTTTATTTAGGAACAAGTCGTGGTTTTCAAAAACGTTTTTACAGCTAGCTGATTCGTGGGGAAAGTTGAATATTGTAACTTGTTATAACAAATTCTTCAGGAAATAGCGAATCACATCGGGTATAAATTTATATCGTTTGTAATATAAAATCTTTAGTTGTAAGAAACTCGTGTTAAAAGTGTTATTATAGGTGCACTTATTTTACGATTAAGGACAGTCAGCTTTTCATTATGTAATATTCTATTTTATTAGTTAGTTTTTATTAGTTATTTTGCAGAAACAAGCCTGCATTGGGGTGATTTAAGAAACCTCTACAATTTTTGTTGTTGCCATCAGTATTGTATTTAACCTTACTAAATATAATTACCTTACTAATTGCTAGGAAAAAACCGAACAGGAAGTAACCAAGGTGAATAGAAAGTAAAAACCAAAGAACTTATATATATATCTGGTAAAAACTACTATTTGATAAATGTCCACAAAACAAAGGTATTCCCAAAGGGAAATGTGTATAGATTAAACTGACTTCCTAAAAACAGACCTTTTTATTTTGGAACTCGACAAAGTCTTTAAACATGGAACTGCTATTCCTCAGTATAGTTGTGTTTTATTTTCTATTGTCAGTGGCCACATTACAGTTTAACGCGATTGATTTTGGAAACAGCCTGCCAGAATTTAAGGACTGGGCGCGGCACATTGACGCGCGCTATTATTGAGGTAATCGAACAACAGATACTAAATAATATGAATACGCATTTATCTAAATAAGATGTTTTGTTTGCAGGGTAACAAAAATTTGTTCATTGTCGAGCCATTGATGTTCCAGTTGTCGCTCTCACCGCCACTTGCACGAGCTATATCCTTTTTCACCATTGGATGCAAGTTGCCAAAATAGAAGATACAGAGAGAAAAAAGGAAGGCGATTTTTGTTCCCATCGGTACCCCCTCAAAAACTAAATTGCTTTGTCCAGGTAGTCCTAAACGAACCTTGTTTTGAAAAGGATTTAACGAACAATATATCACCAATAAATCATCGTTTTTTTTCCACCGCGGGTTTTTTTAACGTCATATTTGACCGTAGAGTTAGATACACACGTGAAATTGTAAAGTGCTGCACATTCTTAATTCATGTAGTAACAAGGAGGCTCGCGTTTAAATAATTTAAATGCCAAAAACAGAAAACAGATTCATTATATTGACACGGATACCATTTCATTCACGTGCCCTGCAACATGTAACCAAGCTTTTCTTTACTTGGAGCTCTCTAAAGAGTCAAATCGGTACGCAAATCGGTGCTAGGGTGGTCAAGACATGCCCGATGTGGAAGCTGGCTTCAAATCGTTCTGCCAGCTTGTAGCCAATTCTTGGAAAAACACACGCTCCTACAAGAATGCAAACTCTCTATTCCTGGATTACCATCAATTCACGCTAATCTGGTTCCATACGACGATTTTGGAATTGGAAATTGGAAGTCGGTGAAACCCTGTATTCATGTTTTTTCTCCATGATTATTGCTACATGGGAAAACGAATATGAAAATCACATTTCAGGCCAGAAGCGCCTATATTCGCGATTGGAATCAAATGACAGTGAACGATGTTGAACCGTTTTATTTTTAGAATGATTTTCCTAATTGTTCCGTAATGGATATATTGGTTGCACACGGCTTCTTAGCACTCGCCCAAGAATTTGGGTATAAGACTTCCATTAATCCGACCTGGTAATACTTCAATTTGACAAATTGAGTTTATCACGTGCGTCTGCAATATCAAAACCTGCATACTTATCTCATTGCGCGGTTATGCAAGTGATTTGATCTAACCACGTGGTTGGTGATTGCGCTAAGCTTGTGTTTCAGTATAAATTTGTGGCATTATGCCGTATCAAAATTTAGAAGTGTTTCCCTGTCTACAACCCTCTTGTCTTACAACATTTTAGTAGGAAGGACGTCTGAAATAAAATGGCCAGATTATCACGGGATCCTGGGTGATAGCAGGGTTGTTTCTGACAAAAACTACGCAGGGTAATAACATTGACATGTTTGCTCGCCTTTAATTCCTGAAACTATTGAGACATTCGAAGAGTATTCGAAAGCAATCTATCTGTTTTTAGTTTGCGGCTGTTAACAGACAATCTATCCATTTTTCCTTAAATGCGGAGTGAAAGGTGAAATTGCGTTGAGATTGGTTTGGATAGTGCTGCATGCGATCACAATGTCGGATATGTATTTTCGAAGGCAAATTTCTCAAAATGTAGTGAGCTCAAATTAGAACTTGAACGATTTGTAAAAAATACCCTGGAATTGGAGCGGAGGCAAAATGATGATAGAAGATGACTACTATATTTCCAAAATAGCTGAATGTGGATTAGATGTGTTTGTTGATACTTTGGATAATGTCAACAAATAAGGTTTGGGCTTACCAAGCGCCAAATAAGTAAGGCACGATTGCAACAAGCAAGATCTTACGGAATTTGTATCAGCAGTGGAGGTTTGATAACTTTAAAGTTACTGTGGTGACATTGGAAAAACGTGTTGGGTCTTTGATTCAATCTGGAATATTCCACCTATGGAAGGAGTGGAAATACAGAATTGACACTTGGAATGATACTTTGCAAGCAGCAAAATTTGAACAACCACCGTCAGCATCTGCAAAAGCTTTGTCGACCGATGGCAATATTGTCGTTGTGTTATATTTACACTTGACTCTTCTTTCTGTGTCCATTTTGCTATTTCTGTATGAATGTAGAAAATGGATAGTTGGAAAAATTGCTGCGTTCTTTGTAGTCACTTTTAAGCTTTTTAAAGAATGCTTTGGTTACTGTTTTAGTTTTAAGCTGCGCTCATCCAACCAATTGGCGGGCTGCAATGAACTGGCTTTAGATTCTAAAGTAATAATGGTGAGGACCAGGATTCAAACGACTGCTGAGCACTGATGAGTCAAGTACGTGGTTTGTGAATAGTTCTGTCGTTGTTTAAATTCATTATTGGTATTATAATATATATTGAGTAAATATAAATAACATGGTATTGCAATTTATTATTTATCAAACATTTTACAAAAAGGATTATAATTTTATTCCAAGATGAATGCGGTGGGATCCGCATCTTTACGAAATCACGATGATTAGTTTTTTGTAAGTAAGCATGAAGGTCCAAAAGGGGTTTCGGGAACTAGCTTGACAAATGCTAGTTGAGAATTATTCTGATATTTAGTTGAAAAAATATGAACTCACTCAAATCAATGCTTCTGATTTTCTTTAACTCCTTCCGTTTGGAAGCTACATGAAACAAGCGCTAATTGAAATGAGTTTGTGTTACACGAAATATTTTTTAAAATATAATCTGAGACTGGAGTTCAGAGTAGTGGGGATAAATTGGTTAAAATTTAATGTTCATACAATGACAAAACTAAACAACTGTCAACCAAAAGGTGTAGAAATATTTCTACACGTAGTTGTTAACTTCTTGGCTCAATGAGCTGGTCAGAACAATTTTTTGATTTTACTCATTAGGTATTTTCATTGAGTGATAAAAGAAATTATATTCTAGACTTCATGTTTTATTAAATATTATATATATCCTAAAATTGAAACTATTTTATTCTTTCATTTTGTGTCTACAAAATCTGCAATTACAAATTAGACTGCTTGAAATATATTCGTCCATTAATATTACGGTTTTAAAGAACGAATGAATTGAAATAAAGAAACCAAATTTGCAAAGTAAATACATTTAGTTACATTGAAATTTTTATGATTGGATTTTACATTTTCAGCACATGAAATTCTTTAACGATACACGAAATTTCTACTTTACTTCCGTTAACGTGAAACTTTCGATGATGGTTATAGAGATCTTGCGAACACACCATCGACTCTCTACACACTTCGCAAAAATATTGCTGCTCAAAAATATGGTTGCGAATGTGGTTATCCAAGCAAGTCCTTTGTGCAGTTACTTTCTCACAAAATAATGCAGGGGTACGGTAGATCCTCTGGGCAGGTGTGAATTCGGTCGTAGATGATATTCTTAAGCCCATTCCATCGAAATACTTTGGGACAGTGAGGCACTTGTAGTTCTTTATATTGTTGTGTCCATCAATGTGCCTCAATTAAAACGTTTACCACACAATTCGCATTTATAATGGAGCTCATTCAGGTGACTTCTGATGTGTGTTGATTGCATTGTCCAATGATGCGAACTTGTTTGTGTTGTCTTCCAGCTCATGTTTTCTCTGAACGTTGCAAAACAAATGGGGAAAGCGTACGGCCTTTTGTTAGAGTGCCACATATTATGCCTCTTGAGATTTTCATTTCGAAATATGCGGCGTCACAAAACAAACACTCAGAATGGCTTCCGCACTCGTGTGTCTCGGTATGTTCTGCAGACGACTGTCTATCGCGAAAAGTCTTTGCAAAATAAAGACACTCTTCCAGTTATTTTAGATTTAGCTGAACTTGTGAACATTGACGAGAGGTCGTCGAGTTGAAGGCCGTGGCTCCAGATTTTGCTGGATCAGAAATCCTACATACAACTTCTTCTCTGTTGTAATGAGCCGAAATGATGGCCTTTCAGATATTAATTTGGTTACAACGCTTTTGCCCACATTTTGGACACTGAATACTTTGATTCTTTTTTGTGAAAACTTGGCAGTGTCCGCAATGCTGAATTTCCATGAAGACTTGTTACGAGGCAGCAGAACACAGCTTGTAGGTTTTAATTTGCTACGATTAAAACTCAGAAAATGTAAGTTACTAGGAATGGCAGCAGATGGAATTTTATTACGTTTCACAAAACATGGTTTCAAATGTTGGTGTTGCTATGTAAATTATGACGTTGTACAATATTACTGATACGAAGGTGTCATGGACTCGATTTGTGAATCTGAATTGAACTTCAAAGAATCATTATGGCACAACAACAGCAACTCAATTATACTTTGTAAAAGGCTTTCATGGTATAGCAACAGATTCTCAGCTTCTTGTGCATATAATTGGGATTTTATATAGCGTTTACGCCTAAATTTTCTGATGATGCCGTTTGTGTAAAGCACATCTCTGATTTAGCGAGGCAACTTGTGTCCAGACCTCAACTGCAAGCCAAGTAGGAACAATATACTTGTACATATATATATTGAAACGAGTAAATGAGTATGTTGTATTGGTGCTACGATGTCGAGCTAATGTAAACGTCTTACGCTACTTCATCATATGGTGGTAAGCGTAATATGTGGTACAGTTACAAATGCTGATAAATCGCAGTGGTTTGAAAATAAACGCATTTTATAAATCATGATGTAGGCATGGCTGTGATTTTCGTCAGATCTTTGATGACATCACAATGATAATACCATATATTTTTAATAACGTTGGTGCTTGTGGGTTTAGCAGCTCTGAAAAGCCCATGTAATGTGAAGCCTGTCAGCTAATTTTTTTTTATTTGGCTGATGTTGAGATGAAACGCAATCACAGCTAGGTAGTTAAGGTAAAACAAGCTCTGGTTCACCAAAATATTCTGATGTTGCTCCAGGCATTACATGTCTTAACGCATTACTTGGCGCGCAAATGACTTTGCGGATACATATGCCTTTGCTTTGATTTAATGTATGCCAGGTCAAAACAAGCCCGCGTCAAAGATGCACTAAGTTCAGATGAGAGAAGAGAGGAGGTAATGGGGACAATACCTCACTTGGGAATGCTGAGTAAACATATTGTAATGGTGGCAAATGAAATGAATGATGTATAATATGAATATGTAAAAAAATGTGCTTGCTGCTTACTGGATTCTAAATGGGGTAGCACTTTTCGCCCCAACGAGCTCTTGCTTCATAATGTAACGAGACTTGGGAAGTGATTGAACGAGTTTGGGATAAAGCCAGTCGTTTGTGGGCTTATTTTTCTGTTTGAGTCCATTTCAGTTGTGTCAAATACACTTTTTATTAAGGGCAGCTTTTTAAATTTTCTGAACTCTACGGCCAAAGTAGTTACTAATAAGTCACTTTTATTTGTGGCTACTAAGATCTTTTTTGGATAAGTGGCACGGGTTTTTTTTGTGTGCATAATATATCAAGTTGGTATAATAAGACACCCCGTCTCTTTACTTCCACCACACACCCCACCTCACAAGATTCAGCTGTAACGTGTGGAATAAAGTAATTTTTATTAGTTTGTTTTTGTACGAATGCAAGTTGCATATAAAAGTTTAGGGCAGCGAGCTCAGAGGAGAAGCAACGTGGAAACAAATTTTTGTCAACCATACAACAAACGCAACGGTGCGGCAAAATATCTTTTGGCGGCAGGCATAATGGAGCACAGCATGGTATCGTTAGCTAAAACTTTTTGATTTGGTGTTAACTGAGTTATTTTTGATAACGGCGTGTATATCAAAGTAGACAATCCGATAGGTTGCTGAAACATTCCTGTTTAAGATACTTTCCATTGCAATCATTATTATGATCATCGTCCCATGCAATGTTTCACCCCAGGTTTGACCAAGAAACACACCATTAGGTGGATTCCAGTGTGGAAGGTTTATTTTTTCGATATCAACATAAAATCACATTCCTCGTAGGTGTTTCAAACGCTTTTCTCCTGCTGTAGATTTACAAATGATGACTAAACCAAGATAATTATGGTAACTAAAGAATTTGAAATAACGGTCAGTCGAGTAATGACGGGACATTTAGGGCCTTTCAATTCGACTTCCAATGTTGGTGAACTCTTTTGGGCAATGACGTCATTTTTGATTGAACCGCTTGACATAAATTTTTAAAATGAAACAGATAATAGACATTTGGCGAATTTTCAATATAACAAACAAAGTTTGTGAAAAATCAAACAAGTGCAATGCACATTTTCATCCCTGTTTCCTTGTTCATTTCGTTCGGCTGATTCGCAGTGGCAGAGTTGGAGGAATTTCCTTTCCCACAGCTTGTTCGCTTCCATTCAAAACGAGTATTTTCCCTCATAGTTCGGTTTGCATAATAAATATTCGTTGTCCATGATGGAAACTAGGGATTGAAAATGTGCATTGCATTGTTTCATTTTTCACAAACTTTGTTTTTATATTGCTTTTTCACATGTCTATTTTTCTGTTTCATTTAAAAAATTATGTCAAGGTTCACGACGTCATTGCAAAAAGAGTTCACCAAATTGGAAGTCGCTTGAAAGGCCCTAAATGTCGTCACTTTACTCGACTGACCGTTATTTCAAATTCTTTTGTTACATTAATATCTTGGTTTAGTCATCATTTGTAAACTTCAGCAGGAGAAAAGGTTTTGAACACCTACGAGAATGTGATTTTATGTTTGATATCGAAAAATAAACCTTCCACACTGGAATCCATCCTAATGTGTGTTCTTGTCAAACCTGGGGTGAAACATTGATTGGGACGATGATCATAATAATGATTGCAATGGAAAGTATTAAACAGGAATGTCAGAACCCATCGACTTTTCGTTGACTTTGTAATACACGGTTATCAAAAAGAACTATTAACACAAATCAAAAAGTTAGTAACATACCATGCTTTCTCAATATGCTGCACAAAAAGTATATTCTGCACACCTTTGGTTTTGGTTGTATGGTTGACAGATTCATTTCTACGTTGGTTCTCCTCTGAGTTCGCTGCCTAAACTTTTATTGCAACTTTGCATCGTTCAAAAAACAAACTAAGAAAATCACTTTATCCACAGTTACAGTGAACTTTGAATGGTTGAATAAAAACGTGTCTATTTATACAACTTGATATATTTATGCACAAAACCGCGCCATTTTCCAAAAAAAAGTTCTAGGTAGCCACAAATAAAAGTGACTATTATGTAACTACTTTTGTTCCTAAATCAGAAAATTTAAAGTGGCTTAATAAAAAGTGTAATTGACACCAACTGAAATGGACTCAAACAGAAAAATAAAGCCAACAAACGACTGTTTCCCAAAACTCGTTCAATCCACTTCCCAAGTCTCGTACATATGAAGCAAGAGCTCGTTGGGGGAAAAGTGTACCCCATTTAGAATCCAGTAAGCAGCAAGCACATTTTTTACATATTCATTATATACATCATTCATTTTCATGCCACCCATTACAATATGTTTACTCAGATTCCCAAGTGATTTTGTCCGCGCATTCGCTCCTCTCTTCTCTCATCTGAAGTTATTGATCTTTGACGGCTTGGTTTGTGACGGGCATAGCATAAATCAAAGCAAAGCATAATGTATCCGCAGTCATTTGCGGCTGGCAGTATGGCGTAGACATGTAATGGGCTGAGGCACATGCAGAATATTTTGGTGGAACGAGAAGCTTGTTTTACCTTTAGCTACGCTACTGTGTTCTGGTTTCATCATCACATCAGCAATAAAAAAATGTTAAGTGAGAAGCTCACATTACTGGGTTTTCAGGCTGCTAAACAGCACCAACGTTCTAGAATATTGTACTTATATTGTGCGCATTCAAAATCTGACCGAAAATAGCAGCCATGTACATCATGATTTATAAAATGCGTTTACTTTTCAAACCACTTCGTTTATGCAGCATTTGTAACTTACACATATACCGCTTACCACCGATATGATGGAAGTTGGTAGACGTTACTTAGCCGATGTAGCAGCAATAACACATACTCATTTAGTCGTTTCAATATATATATGTCAAGCAAGTATATTTGTCCTACTTGCGTTTGCAGTTGAGGTCTTGACACAAAGTTGGCTCTTGTAAATCGAGAGTGGCTTACACAACGGATCATCAAGAAATTTAGGTATAACGTATATAAAATCCCATTATATGTAAACAAGAGCTGGAATTCTGTGCTATCATGAAAGGCTTTTTAGCAAGTATATTGAGTGGCTGTTGTTGTTTGATAATGATTTTTGAGTTTCAGTCAGATTCACAATCGGTCCATGAAACTTGTTTCAGTAAATATTGTTACACTGTCATAATTAGATAGAAACACATTTGAAACCATGTTTTTTGTGAAAATCTTAATAAATTCGGGCATCTGCTTGCCATTCCTGTAACCTAGCTTTTCGAGTTTTTCGTAGAAATTAAAGCCTACAAGTGTGTTCTCTGCTACGAAACAAGTTTGATGGAAATTCCCAGCATCTGGGTACACTGCCGCGTTTTCCAGCAAAAAAGAATCAAAGTATACAGTGTCCTAAAATGTGGGAAAAACGTTGCTTACAATTAATAGTCTGAAGGCCATATTTTGCTCATAGCAACAGAGAGAAAGTTGTATGTAGGATTTCTCCAGCAAAATTCTGGAGGCCACGTTCAAGCTTCGACGACACTCTCGTCAAGTTCACAGTTTCCGCTAAATCTAAAATAACTGAACGAGTGTTTATTTTGCAAGGGCACTTTTTCGGAATAGAAGTCGTCCTTGAAGAAGCATACCCGAGTACACACGAAGTGGGAAGGCATTCTGGGTGTTTGTTTTTTGTGACGCCGCATATTTTTCGAAATGAAATCTCAAGAGGCATAATAGTGTCAGCTGCTAACAAAAGGCCGTAGCGCTTGTCCCATTTTGTTTGGCAACGTTCAGAGAAAAATCATGAGCTGGAAGACAAGCAAAACAAGTTCGCATCATTGGGAACAATGCAATCAACACATCAGAAGTCACGGCTGAATGAGCTTTCACTTTAATAAATGGCGAATTGTGTGGTAACGTTTTCGTAATTGAGGTGCACATTGATGGACACAACAATATTAAGACTGACAAGTGGGCCCTCAAGCTGTCCGCGCAAAGATTTCGATGGAATGGTGGGCTTTAATGAATTCAGTCTAGCGACGTATTTATTCTTACTACCTTGCTCCCGATGGATCTATGCGGCGTACCCTGGGCATATTTTGTTGAGAGAAAGTTATTCTGCAGCATATGTCTTTGCTTGGATAACCACATTCGCAGCATATCGTGAGCAACCTTATTTTTGGCGAAGTGTTGTAGAGAGTCGATGGTGTGTTGCGGCAGATCTCTATAACCATCATGAAAAGTTTCACGGTTAACGGGAAGTAAAGTAGAAATTTCGTGTATGCGTAAAGAATTAATGTGCTGGAAAAAATGTAAATCCCATATCATCAAAATTCAATGTCTAAAATTGTGATTTACTTTGCATTTGGTTCTTTTTTTTCATTCATTGTTTCTTTAAAACGCGTATATTAATGGCTTAGCGAATATATGTTCAAGCTCTAATTTGTCTAATTGTGCAGATTTTGTTAGACACAAAATGAAAGATAAAATGTTTCATTTTAAGGATATATATAATATTTAATAAGCGCATCGAAGTCTAAGAATATAAATTGTGCTTTATCGCACTTCAATGAAATACTAATTAGGTAAAATCAAAAATTGTTGCTGACCAGCTCATTGAGGACACGAAGTTAAAAGCTACGCTTATGTAGAATATTTCTACCCCTTTTGGGTTTGACAATTGTTTAGTTTGTCATTGTATGAAGGATTAAATCTTTATAACCAAATTTATCCCAATACTCTGAACTCAGTCTTCAGGATTTATATGGTTAAAAATATTTCGTGTAACAGCAAACATCATTTCATATTGCTTTTGTTTCATGTAGGGCTTCCAAACGGAAAGGAAGTTAAAGAAATAGAAAGATATTTGAGTGAGTTCATATTTTTTCAACTAAATATCAGAATAATTCTCAACTAGCATTTGTCAAGCTAGTTCCCGAAACCCCTCTTGACCTTCATGCTTACTTACAAAAAACTAATCATCGTGATTTCGTAAAGATGCGGGATCCACCGCATTCATCTTGGAATAAAATTATAATCCTTTTTGTAAAGTGTTTGATAAATAATAAATTGCAATACCATGTTATTTATATTTACTCAATATATATTATAATACCATATAATGAATTTAAACAACGACAGAACTATTCACAAACCACGTACTTGACTCATCAGTGCTCAGCAGTCGTTTGCATCCTGGTCTCACCAATATTACTTTAGAATCTAACACCAGTTCATTGCAGCCGCCAATTGGTTGGATGAGCGCAGCTTAAAACTAAAACAGTAACCAAGCATTCTTTAATAAGCTTAAAAGGACTAACAATAACGCAGCAATTTTTCCAACTAGCCATTTTCTACATTCATACAGAAATAGCAAAATGGACACAGAAAGAAGAGTAAGTGTAAATATAACACAACGACAATATTGCCATCGTCGACAAAGCTTTCGCAGATGCTGAGTGGTTGTTCAAATTTTGCTGCTTGCAAAGTATCATTCCAAGTGTCAATTCTGTATTTCCACTCCTTCCATAGGTGGAATATTCCAGATTGAATCAAAGACCCAACACGTTTTTCCAATGTCACCACAGTAACTTTAAAGTTATCAAACCTCCACTGCTGATACAAATTCCCGTAAGATTCTTTGCTTGTTGCAATCGTGGCCTTATTTATTTGGCGCTTGGTAAGCCCAAACCTTATTTTGTTGACATTATCCAAAGTATCAACAAACACATCTAATCCACATTCAGCTATTTTGGAAATATAGTAGTCATCTTCTATCATTATTTTTGCCTCGCTCCAATTCCCAGGTATTTTTACAAATCGTTTAAGTTCTAATTTGAGCTCACTTACATTTTGAGAAATTTGCCTTCGAAAATACATATCCGACATTGTGATCGATGCAGCACTCCAAACCAATCTCAACGCAATTTCACCTTTCACTCCGCCATTTAAGGAAAAATGGATAGATTGTCTGTTAACAGGCAAACTGAAAACAGATAGATTGCTTTCGAATACTTCTTCGAATGTCTCGATAGTTTCAGGAATTAAAGGCGAGGTCAACATGTCAATGTTATTACCCTGGTAGTTGTTTGTCAGAAACAATCCTGCTATCACCCAAGATCCCGTGATTAATCTGGCCCATTTTATTTCAGACGTTCCTTGGCCTACTAAAATGTTGTAAAACAAGAGGGTTGTAGACACGGAAACACGTCTAAATTTTGATACAGCATAATGCCACAAATTTATACTGAAACACAAGCTTAGCGCAATCACCAACCACGTGTTTAGATCAAATGCGCTTGCATAACCGGCAAGAGATAAGTATACAGGTTTTGATATTGGTACGCACGTGATAAACTCAATTTTGTCGAATCGAGTTGATACCAGTGTCGGATTAATGGAAGTCTTATACCCAAATTCTTGGGGAGTGCTAAGAAGCCGTGTTGCTACCACAATATCCATTACGGAACAATTAGGAAAAATCATTCCTAAAAATAACGGTTCAACATCGTTCACTGTCATTTTATTCCAATCGCGAAGATAGGCGCTTTCGGCTGAAAAGTGATTTTCATATTCAGATTTCCCATAGTAGCCTATAATCATGGAGGAACATGAATACAGGGTTTCCACCGACTTCCAATTTCCAATTCCAAAATCGTCGTATGGAACCAGATTATCGTGAATTGATGGTAATCCAGGAATAGAGAGTTTGCATTCCTGTAGGAGCGTGTGTTTTTCCAAGAATTGGCTACAATGCTGGAGAACGATTTGAAGCCAGCTGTCCACATCCGGGCATGTCTTGACCACCCTAGCACCGATTTGGTACCGATTTGACTCTTTAGAGAGCTCCAACATAAAGAAAAGCTTGGTTACATGTTGCAGGGCGTGAATGAAATGGTATCCGGTGTCAATATAATGAATCGTTTTCTGTTTTTGGGCATTTAAATTATTTAAACCGAGCTCCTTTGCTACTACATGAATTAAGAATGTGCAGCACTTTACAATTTCACGTGTGTATCTAACTCTACGGTCAAATATGACGTTAAAAAACCCGGGTGGAAAAAACACGATGATTGGTGATATATTGTTCGTTAAATCCTTTTCAAAACAAGGTTCGTTTAGGACTATCTGGACAAAGCAATTTAGTTTTTGTGGGGGTACCGATGGGAACAAAAATCCGCTTCCTTTTTTCTCTCTGTATCTTCTATTTTGGCAACTTGCATCCAGTGGGGAAAAAGGATGTAGTTCGTGCAAGTGGCGTGAGAGGACAACTGGGAACATCAATGGCTCGACAATGAACAAATTTTTGTTACCCTGCAACAAAACATCTTATTTAGATAAATGGTATTCATATTATTTAGGTATCTGTTGTTCGATTACCTCAATAGTAGGCGCGTCAATGTGAACCGCGCAGTCCTTAAATGTCTGGAGGCTATTTCCAAAATCAATCGCGTTAAACTGTAATGTGGCACTGACAATATGACTATTTAACACTGCTAAACTGAGGAATATCAGTTCCATCTTTAAAGACTTTATCGCAAGTTCCAAAATAAAAAGGTCTGTTTTTAGGAAGTCAGTTTAATCTATACACCTTTCCTTTTAGGAATACTTTTTTTGTGGACATTATTCAAATATAAGTTTTTACGTTCTATTCACATTGGTTAGTTCCTGTTTGGTGCTTTCCTAGCAAGTAGCATGTAAGTATTATATAAAGTAAGGTTAAAATCAATACTGATGGCTACAAACAAAATTTGTAGAGATTTCTAAAATCGCCTCAACGCAGGCTTGTTTTAAATAAAAGCAAACTAATAAAAATAGAATATTTACATGAATGAAAGCTGACTGTTCCGTAATTTTGTAAAATAAGGGCACCTATAAAAACACTTTTAACGACAATTTCTACAACTTAACGATATGAAAATAAATGAAGATTTGTTATAGTTTCCCCACGAATCAGCTAGCTGTAAAAACGTTTTGAAAAATGTCTAATAAATTTTGGAGTGTATGTCGTTAGCTGAGCACGACTGTAAAGCGACTGAGTATGGTTTCCAGCAGATTTTGTCTACAGTCTTTACCTGAAGCCATTATTGATTTCAGCTGAATGTCTAGACAACTTCCGTGGTTTGTTGATCACTGCCATACGCTCAAAAAGTCGATACTTTCAGGTATATGGCACTCGGAAATCGATCGCTAGTTTTCGGCATTTTCTGTTTTACTAACCCTGCCATATTTTTGTTTTCAACGCTTTCTAAAATGTTATGGTAAATGCGGTGTCACAAAAGTGTATTGATAGTATATCCTATGTGTTTTGTATCCAAACATTTATCGTTTTATTCGCTTTTACATGACGGTGACTACAGTGCAATTCACTGGCAAAAGATTGATTGTCATTTCCGGGCCACATTTTGAAAGTAAAGTATATGATAGTTTGTATACTGTCTATGCTCTTGCTTAGCTATCTATCTATATAATATTTAAAGCAGAATTAAGTATGCCAAAAAGGTTATATTCTTAACTATAATTTTTTACGTACATACTTTCTAGTTTTATCTAGAACATTTTATATGCATTAAGGTTTCCCATTCGATTGAAGTAGACTCTTTTGTTAAATATGTAAATGATTATGGACTTTTACAATGCAAAAACACGACATGGTAAGTAAATGTAGGTGTGAAAAATGAGCAACAAAGCTGTCAATGCTAAACGGTATCCCCTTCATGTTACAATTTTTGAGAAAGTCAACTATATTTCTCCTAACTTTGTAGTGCTAAGAATGTTTTTTTCAAGTAAGTTTTAAAACAGTCTGAAATAAGCCCGAAATAAGTAGTTCGTGAGTTGACGGACGCAACCTCATACATTTAACTTTCAATTCGCAAGGTTATTATTTTATCACATGTGCCAACGTACTTGAAGTGGGGGAACTGTCATTCAGCGGCTATTTTTCTGCTTTTGACAAGCACATCTGGATTCTGCTCGCATTGTCAATTGTTGTCAGTTCTGTGTATTCCCATTGTGTACTCAAAATCACGAAAAAAACGACACGGGAACTCTCTCGTTCGTAGTGAACATCTTATTGGAACAATGTAGCGAACTAGTTCACATGCGTAATTTCGTATAGTTGGTGCTGCTTGGATGCTAATGGGCATTGTAATAACAAATTCTTACATGGGAGACAATATAACAAAACTGACAAGCCCCATCAACACCATAAAACTGGATACGTTTGAAAAATTAGTGCAAGTCGCTCCATCATTTGCTTTTTACAGCAAAAAATTTCTTTTCAGGGCAAAATCAAATATTTTCTTAATTTAAATTATTCTTTTTACGACGAAAGTCAATTTACTCACGCGGAAACTTTAAGAGACTTTTATAAGTCAGAGTTTGATTACTGGTTTATGGGGAATACCAGTGGCGTTAGCTGGAGCACTGTTAAGCAACTGAATGCTTCACTAATACGAACAAGCTCCGTTTATGAGATGGTGGAAGCGGAGGCGCCAAATTATCATCTGAATAAAATCGAAAAGTGCAATTTCGATGCGTATTTAGATTTCTACACAAATGTATTTGATATGTTTATAGCTCTCACCGAGAAATTTGAAGGTAGCTACAAAGAGATGCTTCTGAGCATGAGCAAACAGCCACTTGGTAACGTGCGGTCGGCAATAGTTTGGGAATTTACTTACGTCCATCTCCCAGATGATGTATTTGACAAAAGGGTGCATTCTTTTGCTCAATCCTATATTGCTGAGTGGTGGGAGGGTTGGGCAAATAGGATAAACCGGTGGAATCATACACTTCGAATAGGTCGAAAAAGGAAACAAGTAAAAAAACTGTCGTTGGATGACAACAGCGTCGTGGTTTTTATGTGTACCTTTTTCTTGTTCCGTTTCCTGTTATTCTATTTTTGTTTGAAATATTGCTTAAATGTCAATTTGTTTCGCTTGTATTTAAGTGGTTGGTCAAGTTTTTTCTAGTTAAGAATGCAATTCATCCATCTTTTCATTTTGGAAAAAGTGTTCAAACACTGAAATTATAATAATCAGACATTGGATATCGCTGAATCAGTTGACGAAGTACCAGCTCCGGCGCATTTGAACGTTTCCGAGTAGAACGAATAAGCATAATATTTGCTTAATGCAAATCTTTATTCAACGGCAAGATAGGAAAGCACTATATAATATAATACTGTAAAAATTCATATAATAATTACATCTAGTTTTCTTAAGTCACTAATATTGCAAGCTACCACTACTCATAATTATTACACATATACTTTAAAATGACACATTGTATAATAAAGTAATAAATTATAAACATTTTTTCATGGAACATTTACCGTATTCATTTTCCACAAGCGCAATTACAATTTTTAGCATTCCCTGAAACGTAGGAGTACTTAGCTTACTACAGTGGCAATGGGATTTGAGCTGAGTTAGTTAAACACAGACGCAAAAATGTCTGCTAATTTATCACGGATAAAGATTACAAATGTTTTTATAGCATATATGTACAAAGCAAAGTGCACCCGTTAAGTGGATAATGTAAATTTCCACCAAACTGAGGGTGGACAAAACGGTCAGATTGGACGAAATTGGACAAAGGGGATTTACATGCTTTTGCTAACAAAATACAATGTAAACTTTTAGCTACATATTTTAAACGTTCCTAGAGCCATATTTCCAGTATTTTGTTACCCAGCAATTGGCATTTCGTGTGTCCATTAAGTACACTACATATGATACAATAACGCTCTCTGCAGTGAACTTTGCTGCAGGGATTACTAATATGAGCCAATATATTTATAATGCTATCATTTAAGTTAAATATTTACTAAGTATATTTTAAACGGGATACTCGGATGTCTGATAATAAAATTACTAATTATTCTTCAAGTTTTCGTTATCTATCTATAACTTCTTCAGGAATGATATTAAATATTTACTTTTATTATGTCTGATGAATCCATTTCCATGTTAATTCTTAAGTTCCTACTCATTGTATCATAGTCTGGATTAGTTAAACTACTGTAGACTTATTATCTCAGTTTTTACATGGGATGTATATGGCAGATTCGAATTTGGCTCCTCTGTTACATGACACTGTCCATTTCTTCGATTTCGACCACTTTCTTCTGTTTTGTCCATTTTGTACAGTTTCGGCTAATTTCTAAATGATAAAGAATTATGCAAAACTAAAAGCACCACTAAATACAACACCTCAAAGTACATACACTTTAACGAGCGGTCGACCAGAGAAGCTCCCTGGATCACGGGCCATTATAAACACACGGTCAGGAACGAATTTTTGGTTTATAAGAACTGGTACTCAATTGGCATTCGTTCAAGTGATTTAAATATGCCCAGATTTAAAATAACACTCACACGTCCAAATGCATCCCGAATTCCAGACGACTTATAAACAACCATGTAGACGATAGTAAAAAAGCTTTTACTCCAAAATATGAATTACATGCAACTGACGTCAGAGTCACCCGTATTTGAGCAAAGTTCGATATACAAATTGGAAAATTGCCAAATTCCTCCCAATTTTCCAAGAATGCATAAAATTTGTTGAGGCAAACCAAAACGAATTAGTTTAGAGTCTTTGATACTACTGCGTATCAGTCAAATCATATAACTATAAAAAGTCGTCCAAGGAGGAAGTATTATTTTTTGCTTTGAAGTTTTCAAATTTAAAAAAAAAATCATGACGGCTCTTCAGCCATCGTATTGTGCGTGTGCTTTACCTCTCTTTCTGATATACGTTGCCCAGCTGTTTGGAAACGGTTAGTTAAATTTTTCATTTTTAATTGCATGTCGTTTCTACGGCGATTTTTGAACGTTAGGAAATATTGGAATAGATTGGTGATGTATCACTCATCAGACGAACATCTGAGCAGACTTACGTATACATCATAAAGCTTGGCATTTCATTTAATACAACGGCATTATACGCAACAAACAAGCAAAGGTACAGTCTTTTGCAGTATGCTGCCGTATTATTTAACAAAACTTTAATCTTAGATAGCATGTATAATATTTAACTTTATAATGTCACTTGATATTATCCTGCGTTTTACGTGTAAGATGAGCTGCAGTCATTCTAGCAAGCGGTAACCAACCTTTTCTTTCCATACGCAAGTCGATAGGTTGGCAGACTGCCAAGTTTTAATGCATACTACAGAAAGTTCAAAAAACGCTTAAAGTCCACTGAAACACGATGCTTGAAACAATTTTTTTGCTACTGCTACACAAACCGGTTTCAGATTGAACTGTGACATTGACTGCTCAGCAAGTATCCGTATTAATAGTCTACTAAAATAAGTGGCGATGGCTAATATCCCATTCTACTGCGGCTATTTCGTAGCCATGCTTTTCATATTCGGAGGTCAAATCATCGGAAATGGTAAGTGAAATTTGGGTCACATTTGAAATTGGTTTATTCCTTCCACATATATCAAAAGGATAGCGAATCCTTGAAAACTATCAGTAAATTATGCAGAATCAAAGCAGTTGTGTAGATTTAGGGTTGAGAACGTTATGCAATTTAACACCAAAAAATCATAATTATGTTTCCTTGAAAGCATTTTGCAACCGTTTTGCATATTCAAATGGTTCCGTACTTCGTTGTTAAACCGAAATTTATTTGGTCTTTAAATTCTCAAACTTGCCTTCAAAATGCGTCCAAGAAAACCTTAGTAGCTGGCGTCTATTGTTATCTATACATTTCATGTACTGTTGAATATCCCGCTTTATATTCAGTCTTACGATAGATAAAAGGTTCAATCAACTCGAATATTGACCAAAATTTAGAAATTTGATATTTGCCAAGTTTTTCTTTGATTGCATTAGCAAGTCCCTTTCTAGCTACGTAGTTTTTCCATTGCTGCTTATAAAAACATACATTAAAATAAACGTGGCAAAGCGGAAAAGAAAAAACTTACTACTCAGATTACAAATCGCCCATTAGTACCAACGTGTAACAACGTGATTTGATGATTATTACTTACTTATGCCGTCGTTTTCTGTCGCAGAAAGATTCCTACAACATATTCCGAACTATCCTATGTTTATGTACTAAATACGAAAAACTCAGCATTCAATTTATTTTTTAATATACAGTATCGGCTTTTCGCTACAATCTATTTTCGTCAAATAAAGCAATCCCGCTCAGTGGATTGACAGGAGATTCAATAACTGGACGAATGGGATTTGAGGGTAGGTTATCGCAGAATAAAAGTATCTGAATTTTCTTGTTGTGAGTTTAGCAGCATACTTTATACCTACTGATTTAAATGGTTTTGCTGATTGTTTAGAGTGTACACACTTCTGCTTAGACGCGGACACATGTAAAAAGAATGGTTGTTACTATGATTGGAAGAAGGAACATTGTTTTCAATCAGCGGCAATCGGTAAGCAACTTTAAGTTCTAATCCCTCATGTTATTCCCTTTAGAAAACTTTAGTTGTTGTGCAAAATTTATCAACGTTAGGAGCTATGTGCATGCAAGGTATTTAAAATTGCGTTGGATGACGGATGGGTGGGAAACTAGCCCTGAACCCACTAGCATTTGTGATGACGTTTGCATATATTATTAGCACCCGCAAAGTTGAAATCTTTCCGACTCTAATCAATGTTTTTTGAAACAGCTGCGGCCACTTATGATATCGATTATGGATACAACATTCAAAGTAAGTAATTATTGTTATTTTATTTTTTGAAACAATACCTAATATACTAGTTAATATAATTCCATAATCTGAAAATAAGTCAAGAAAGAGTATGACAACGTAACTGTTAACAATCTATTAATAAATTTGTATAATTATATTGCAATTTATGAATCTCTCGTTCTCTCCTAAACGCTTTAGCATTATAAGTCATCATAGAACCATAGAGTTATCGCTATTCTTCGATTTTAATTTTTCTACTGATGAATTTTTTGCTGAACGTAAATTTTTACAAACTATAAAAAAGTTTATTTCAAAGGCAATTTACTAAAACTCTTCAAAAAAGTATGTGCCAAAGTGTGCTACGTTTCAAGCCTATAAACCAAAGGCATAGCTTATCGTTGGTTTCTGAAACAGTTGGAAACGCTCAATGTCTCAACGCTGGTGGACGTCAGCACTGGGACTCTGACGGGTTTCCCTTTCATGCCGACATTGGGCAAGGTTCCAATGGATTGATCTACACAACCAACGACCTAATCGCGGATGTGAGGGAGCAATCCCAATACATTTTCCAAACGCAACGGCGAAACCGTGTGATCAGATTTCAAATTGGCGTTGCTCACAACAATGCTCCCATTTCCAACCACCAACTTCGTTTTTTATTTGCGGAATACGTTGAACGTCGGGTGAGCTTTAATCTTCAACCAAGTTGAACCGCTTTTATGTTGTAATCGAAGTATTGAAGATAATTAAACATACCTTTTTTACATCATAAATTAAAAGATTCGTATTTTCAATTAAGAAAAATATCTTTGTTTTCAAATATTGTAGGCGTTTGACATCAGGTTAAATAGAGTACACGTTCTAAGAAAGGGCGTAGATATATTAAAAGCAGTAGGTAAAAACCGGGCATACGAAATCGAAATTCCATTTTCAATCCAGTCTGGACGTCTTCGTTTGAAGGACCAGTCTTCTCCGATTTTGGGAAATACAATCCCCGTTGTTTTCAGCCATCCCATGCAATCCTTGAGAATACGGATGGCGGTTGTCAATGGATTATGCGGAATTCGAATGCACCGTACGTATTAGATTTATACTAATATTGGTATTTTGATTTCAAACTTAATTTGCTTGCTTAAAAGCATAACTTGTAAAATGTCTAAAATTGAATCGTTATTTTTAATTTGATAAACTATTTACATAAAATTCTATAGCTAGATGTGAAGTTAAATTATTTAAATGCTTTAGCTTGCACAGACTTTTGTCACGACGCTGCAGCATGCAACGAACAAGATGACTGCTTCTATGACATGACGATACAGCACTGCGTACCGGAAATTAACATGCGTATGAGTAAGTTTAATTTTAATTTTTATAAATAAAAAGATTAAATTGATGCTTTTGAACTATCGACTATGTTTAGTAACATTTGCTATGAAAACAAGGCATATATAGCTTACAACAATAATGTTTGCCAACCTAAAAATGCTTTAATTTTAAGTGTGCACAAATTTCGATGGAAAACGGGACGACTGTGTGGCAGCAGGTTGTGATTTCTGTTGTGAGTCCATGTCTTGTCTGCCAAAAGGAGAAGCGGGTAAGAGAAAGTAAATAGGTAATTTCCAGACGTGCAAATTGTATTTCGCAAGTTAATATCGATTTTTATTCAAGATGCTGACTGTAACTTCGGATGCCGGGAGTTCTGTACCGACGAAATGAGGTGCAAAGATCATGGCTGCAAATACGATCCCACAACGGGAAATTGTGAAGAGAAAGAGCAAAGTAAGTGCTACCTCCTTAAAAATAAGATAAATTCTGTAATATAATAAAATACGCATCGTAAAAAAATACGAACTATTTAATGAAAACTGAAATACACTGATCATTACTATGAAAAGAGTAATAGTTAGTAATGGCTTATATTTGGAATTGATAGCCTGTGAACATTTGATAAATGTTGCTCACGACACACTCGAGAACTGCTTGGCATGCACGGGTAGCCAGTGTGCGTACGTGCTTGATACCCACCCCCATCTTTGTGTTGCTGAGCAACGGGTTGAAAACAAGACATGGGGAGAAGATTACTACACGAATCCACAACAATGCGAGTCTGGTAAGCTAGCGGATTTCATAAAAACATTTGACATGTTAGGGTAATTAAAAGATAAGAATTCTTTTCTTCTCTATTCACAATTGTTATGAAGTAAATTTTAGTCACAAAAACACGAGTATAAGTATGTCAAATTTATCTCCTCATTTTAAGAAGGGAATTGTTTTTCCAAAGATTTTTGCACATCACTTTACAGACTGCAATTTACATCTTACTGAGACACCCTCAGTATTTGTTACGGCTGCGTACGGGGTGGCCATTGCACTCTCAAAGTTGAATTATGCACGGAAAATCCGAACGATCATGCTTGCCTGCCCAGCGATCAAATATCTATTCCTGATTTAAAGCCTGGAGAGACTCTCATTGGAAACTCCTCGGAATGTAAAAGAAGTAAGGCAATTAGCCTACATTTAAAAAAATATACTGCTTTGATTCTAAATTAAACCCTACTCAAACAATTTGGGAGATAAAAATTTTCAGCGTGTTAATTTTGCTAATTACTTTGTGTGTAGTCTGTCACACGAACTGTCAAACGACGCAGTCAAGTGCAGGAACAGTGGCTGTAACTTCTGCTGCAGCAGTGGCGAATGCTATGCCGGACATGAACAAGGTAGCTTTTCTGAATTATTCTCCAACCACGTTGATTGTTGAGCAATGCATCGTTTTTCATCATACATAATTACAGTTGCTTTCACCTACATGCGAATTGTAGGTGAAAGCAACTGTAATAATGTATTTGCATTTCAGACCGTCTCTGTCCGACGGGTTGTGGAAGTTTGTGTCACTTGGAGGATGAATGCAGAGATTCTGGTTGTTATTTTGATCCGAATACAGAACAATGCCTTGAAAATCGAGCAGGTGCGCTTTTAAAACTTAAAGAATTTGCACTGCAAAAGAAGTCATTTTAATTTACGGTTAAAATTGCTACAAATTCTCACAGCTTGCTCCCACTTCAATGGCTCGATGGAAATGTGCTTGGAACTCAACTGGCGAGTATTGTTGTAAAGCAATGATTTGCTTCCCAACCAGCGAGACGGGTCGGTAACAAATGAGCCTTAATGGTTTTTAAACGTAGCTTCGTATTTTACTATTAATTTGAAACTAAAATCTGCGCCTTTTCTCCATTTTTAATACTTAAATACTAATGTAAAATTTGCAAGGAACTAAACTTAACATTTGCTTTCACCTTTTCACAACAGAAGTGGACTTAACACTCGATCCTCCACCACAAATTGAAACTAAACCTGGATGTTGTGAAAATGGCACAGGTGGGTTTTTACCGAACACAAGGAGCTAACTCTGCACCTAATTCCATATTGCTTACACGTAAGGGTAATATTGTAAATCTTTCCAATTATAGAACGAATTCAGACCAACTGCTTCTTGGAATTGGATGGTCATCATATAGCTGGTAGAAATGCATGCATGGCTCAGGATAATACTGCATACACGGGCAATTTCTTCAAAGGAGACTGCCCGCACAATCACTACAAATATGAGTGCAGCAAAACAAGTAAGCGTTTTTATAAGGCTTTGAAATTTTTTTTTTGTTTTCCAAAATTTGGCTGTTAACCCAACTGAAAAGTTAAAAGTAGTTAAATATGCAAAAGAAGTATAGCAATGGTTTTGTACTCAAACAACGTAAAACTGTTGAGCTTTTAATTTCATTAACTTGTTTATTCAAAAGTACCGTTCTGGAGCAACTGCGTATTTGGTGGTCGCGACTTGAGATTTATTGGAGATGAAACGTGTAAAAGCGTTGGAACTGTATTTAAAAACGCAGTCTCTGGAAACACCTGTCCACCAGGAGGCTACAGATTTCTCTGCGGAAACCGTAAGTTTTTTAAATTTAGGACTTGTTTTTAAGTCGGTTGTGATTCAAAATTTCTAATTTGCTTTTGAACATTCACAAACATTTATTATGGATTTATTTGTATAGCACGGCGAAGACCCAATCCAACGTCAGGAACATCAAGGATTTTTGGAAGAGGTAATGAATTCATAAGAATGTGTGGGTTAAGACTCCTCATGAATATAAAGCATAGATCGTCTATTGCTGACACTTTAATGACTTAAATTGAAAACAAAATATTTTCAAATGTACCTGCAATAATCTGCAGCATTTTCAGTTTTTGTCCCTCAACCCATGAGAACTCCGTTGGATTTCCTAGTTGACCACGGTAGGACCAGTTCCAAAATTCTTTTTCATACTGCTTAAAAACAAATTTTTCCATCTATTTTCCATTTTTTCTTCATAGCAAAAATTTGTATTAGACTTCTAAGTCATACTGTTTAAGATTTGCTTTCCTAATGTAGTTGTTTTACGTTTTACTTTGCAGAAAGAAGACGAACACATCCGAACAAAAATGTAGCTCGGTGGAAGAGATCAACAAAAGGTAAGTAAAAGCTATTTTGAACTAGTATCTCGATTGTTAGCTATCTCATTTGTTTCTGTTTCATATTCATTAACCTGCAAATATACATGCTTGCAATTTTAAAATTTTTACACAGAATCGATGGGTATAGGTATATTTAGGCATTTCTCTAGCCTCAATCAGGCAAAAGCATTACGGGGTCTGACG
>LJIJ01002613.1:0-25254 GCA_001718145.1 Orchesella cincta
TTAATTTTTTGGTTTTTTATTAAGTTTGACAGAAGTACCGTTCGCAGAGTTATCGATCGCCTGGATTCGTTAGATGGTCTTTGGCGCAAGTTTGAGAAGGCACCACCGTCAATTTTAATTGATTTAATTTGTGAAACACAATCCAATCAGTTATAAGTATGACTTTTTATTAGTTTGGTTGGGAGGGGGTTATGTAATGGGTGTTGTTGGGTTGGCATGCAACTAGCTTTGGTTGCATTATTATTTGTATTTTTGTCATAATGCATTGCGTAAATGGAGAGGCCCAGAGTATAAAAGGGGAAAGCTCCTCCGTTTTCGGGCTCAGTCGATCTGATGCCTTCGTAAGGTTCATGACTCTACTGATTTGTATGTCGGTAAATAACGAATGTCCTTGTGTAAGGTTCGTGGGGATTGGCAATGAATGTTGATCTTAGAATTAAAAGGGATATTTTACTGGGCATGTAGCTTCGTACTTTACCTGATTGGATGGTGTTATGTAATTGATGTGATATGAATTTACTACATTGAATAAAGTAGCTTTCTTCTCTTTCCTTTAAATCTGTCTTGTCATTGTAATATAAACTAGTATACTATTCCTTTACGTAACAAGAGACGTTACAAGTAGTGGTCGGTTTGGCCATTTGTTTGAAAGTATAAAGTGAATTCGGAAATCAGTTTCAAACAATCATACCGTTTATTCGAAGTTTGACCTTTGTGCGAATACATTTCGTAGTTATATCGAAGTTGCCAAATTTCCAGGGTCGGGAATGAGAGAAATGGACCTATATTTATTGGAGGACTATCAATTTGAATTCAAGTTCGAGAGGATGGGCTGTCTTAAAAATGTCAGAGGAGCCGCTGATTTTTTTCTTCGCGACAAAAAGCTCTCGCCAAGAGGACAAGGCGTCGTTTCAGACAAAAGATTTCCTTGGGCTGTGGATTATTTGAAAGATTCAAAGGAGACTGAAATGTTTGGGTAAACTAATTTTATTGTCAACCGCCCTTTTTGATTAGTGTTGGAAAATCGAAATAAAAATGATAAGAACATTAGAAAAACAAATCCTTTCTCATTAGGTTTAACCTCAGTGTGTCTTTTGAAGCAACCCTGGACGAAACGCCCCCAATGTTAACTACTGTTGTAAAGGGAAACTTTGTTGACTTACTGAAATACGTGTATGGGATTTCTAAGGCTCTTAACTGCTTGAAGCTGACGTTTGGTGCCACACTAACACTACCAGGGGGCCAATACTGCATTACTGTTGTTCGTGGTAAGTGCCTGTAATCCCACCAACAAAGTATAATGATCAATCAAGAAAATTAATGATCATAATTTAGATATGAAGACGTGCACAGAAAATGGAGCTGTTGAATTTAACTTGCAAGCATTTTGGATAAAAAATCTGCTGAAAGGATTTGGGAATATAGCAATTCCTAATCCAACTTCTGCAACAATGACGGTGAAGCTTAGCGCAGAAAACAAGCCAATTTCTGGGCAGGTGGAAGGTCTTACTGAGAAGATTTTTCATGGGAAACGAAACCGGATTTTGTTCTCATTTCCGAAAATGATGTGGAGTTCCCTTGCACAAAGGATTTCTTAATGGTACAGTAACCGACTGCTCATTTTAAAGTGATTTGAATGATAAATTGAATTGAATATTTTTTGCTGCTTAGCCCACTCCAGTTTCTTCGAGCGGATGTTTGAGACTGATTGTAAGGGAGACGCGATCCGGCAAAGCCAAGATGAACTTGTCTGAAGAAGGATTGAAGGCATTCCTTGACTTTGTGTATTGCTTCAAGTTGGATTTTCCGAAAGAGCATCCACGTATCGCAGTGGAACTTCTGGAATTCGCCCATGAGAAGCAAGTTAGTGTCTCGAGGAAGCGATGAAGGAGCTCATTGTTGGACAGCCGCATGACTGGATGGATTTGATTGACGGGGTTAAACTATTTCTCTTCTCCGTCAAATTGGATTTCGAGCAGGGCTATGATGATGTCAAGAAAGCAGCTGTGAAGGCAATCAAGGCGTAAGCTTTCATACTATAAAATACTCTTTTCCAAATTTCCAACTCAAGGTCATAGTTTTACAAACATTATTCTTGTTTTGGAATGCTTTTCCAGTAAACGGGACCAGCTTAAGGATTCGGAAGTTTGCAAGGAGCTTTTGATGTCTAATTCAGAGGCTAACATGGAATTGCTTCGAATCTGTCTGGAGTGATAAAAGTGAGATGTTAATAATTAAAAATGAGACCGACAAGTTTTCTAAACCTGTATTTCAATTAATTATGCAGGCTTCCTTATACTTTTGTTTTAATTTATAAAAATGATTGTATGAACTCGATTTAATAAAAATGTGCTAAACTAAACTGAGGTCGATTTGATAGTGTACAGTCAATCAGCATTTATTTTACCAAGCGTTTCATTTACAATTTCAAACTGGTTATGTCAATTAGGTTGGACGAGACTAGTGATATAACCAAATTCATGTATAAAGTAGAGCAAGCGATCATTACATATTGAGAAACGTAACAGGACAAGTGATAAGGAATCAAAGAATATTGAAAAGTTGAGTATTTATGATTTAGTGTCGACATGTGCCCCCATAGCCGGAAGTAGTTCTGTTGTTGTCTTTAGAGAATACATGCGGGTGGTGATGAAATACTTGTCTAGAAAAATGAAAATCATCAATTAAAATCATTTCAGCTACAACCTAGGCTGATGTGAATTAGAAACTAAACATTTGAGGAAACAATTACTTTCCACTGAATAAACTGAGAATGATGACGATAATCATGAGCAAAAGAGTAATTATGCGACACCATGCATATGCAGACCATTTCAGGTTATACTCGAGCTAGAAGAAACACCAAATGGTTATGAAATCTTTAAATTTAACAGAAGTTAAAATTGTTTTTAGCGGGGAAAGTAATTTCAGCTTTCTTCATACCCAGCAGGAGCCACGGAGGACGTCAGAGTCCTCTGGACTATTGTATCCCTCACAATGAATGGTGATCGTTCCAAACTTGTACTGAGAAGCGATTTCAGCTTCGCATTCCCACTGCGGAAACATGATTTATAAAAATTAGACACCAAACATTAAAATTCAACAAAAATGCTTCATAAATGTTATAATAAAGTAAAATTCTGCCTCGATATCAAAACCGTCAGTTGAGCGATTGAAACATATAACTTGATCTGGCTCCCAACGACAACTAGTGTTTCCTCCGACGCAGCGCAGTTGAGGTACGGAAGGCGAGCGCCAACCAGTTGTCATTTCTCCTTTAGTAAATGTCAGATTTTGAACGTTGGTTAGGTTCAGGCGGTCGGATTCGCCTATAAGACATTATAAACGGTTATAGAAATGAAGGGATCACTGTACAAAGTAAAGGACGAAACGACGTGAAGATGCTTTATGTTTACGTTACCCCAGCCCAGCTCCATATAAACGCGTCCGCCTCCTTCCAAAACAGGAGGAGACAGAGAGGGGAAATCAACGAGGAAAACTTCATTTTTATCTTTTTCTCTTGAGATACGAAATTCTTGCTAGACTCCACGAACTACGTCGTAACGAACGATGGGAGAAGGAATGTTGGTAAACACTGTTGACTGATGGTTGTTGCGACGAGCGAACGAACGTTCGTTTTATTAGAAATATTTGCTTCAAAACTGACTAAAATGAGAATTGCACAGGCAACCACCAAAGATTGCCTGGATAATGTGGATGACTTAGCTTTAGATCTTATTTTAAGTTCAATTTTCGATCTTCCAGCAATTTTAGTATGCATTTTACTGATTTGGTTGGTTAGTGTGTTGCGTGGAGCTCTTAATTTTTTTACCACGTTGTAGGATATTGCATTAGATCTGCGGCAGATCTAATGCAATATCTTACATCAATAGCATATCTGCCTATTACTTCCGGTGTGTGTTGAAACGGCTCGAACTTTTATAGTTTCCTATTACGTAATTTAAGTAGGTAATTTCATAAAATTGACAACTATAACAGCCTCTTATAAAATGGCATTTCAGAGGTTTCATTGCTTTTACTCTCGAAGTCGTATTTCTAACCTTAAAAACTTGAGAACGTGTTTATCTCAGCAGTCTACCTAAGCCACTTTTTCTGTTTTTGTAATAGAATCTCCCTATGGATTGTTATCAGAGGACAAGATTAAGTACCAAGTTCGAATAATGCCGGATGCAGCAAAGGTTTGTGAGTCACGGAGAGTTGATAAGATGTTTACGTGATTGGACGGGACTTTCTTGTTGACTATTTTACTTTTGTTGAGGATTGTTTAAAGCCGTTTTATTAGACGGTTTTAATGCGGAAAGTGCAGGGGATTTTGTTGATTAAGTATTATTAATCGCATTGCAATGATTTGGAAATACAGAAATTTCGGAAAATTGGAGCATATCATATTATATTTGTGTTTTATGATACAAAAATTTATTATAATTCATTGCTTGGGGTCCTATAGATTAAAATGGATACAAAGTTTGAATATTATTACTATATTATTAATTATTATGATTATTAATATTACGGTAGATATAAGTTTTCATGTACATGGGAAATATTATTTTTTTATTCATCCGTTTTATCACAATTATGCAAAAAAAAAACAGTTAAAATGATAGACTAATTAGACGTTGGATTGTCTGCTTATTCATAAGAATTAACTCCCTTACAATTATTGACAATTGCTATAAATTTGTTGTTATTTGATAGCCCTTGCTTCTGCCACAGGTTAAAATTATCGGCAGAAATATCTTGACTGATTCGAAAACAAGGAAAAAATATTCCATATCAGGTAAAATGCATAACGCTGTTATTTAAGTAATTTAAATCGTGTAAGGGAAGCGATGTAACAATTTTTTTCAAGTGGAAAATCGTTAAAATTTGTCCCATATGTTTGCTCATGTTTCCTGCCTGAACTAGTTACACCAATTTAAGACATACTTGCCCGAAAAACTTCCATATTTGCGAATTCTCTATAAATTCAAATTTTCAATCAGGAAGCCATTATAATATAATCCTCTTTTCCAATCAGATGACTCTATTATCTTATTATAATAAATATTTCCAAACTGTGTGCTTCCTGTATAATTTAAGCTTGAACGTTACGTGTTTCGATTTCACCTTTATACCCCGGAATCATCATTATATAAAATCACTATCCTACATTTCAGGAACTTATGGTTTGGAAACAATTGTAACAATTTATTAAACACCAATATTGGCTATTGCAACACATTATGCTGAACCGATTTTGCAAACTCCCAATAACTAATCACCCCTCAAATAAAACTGACTGATTAATCTTCTCATATGTTCATTTGGCATTTATATTCGGAGGAGAAAGCAAGTTAGCGACTGAAAAAGGTGTAAACTCTGCTGCAAAGTTCCCATATTAAATCACATGTAAACATGCTGTTAACAGATACTCAAAGTTTAGCCTTTCAACTCCACAAATTTTGGTTTTCCTATCTTTTACCGTTCCCTATTAAATGGGACGCTAGTTACTCAACCATAGCTATAAATAAACCAAGGTGAAATGCATTCTGTGGTACTTCAACATTCTGGCTATGTTTGCATATGGAGTAGCCAACTATTCACTCTAATTTTGTTTGGCTTTATTCGCCCACGGGACGATTTGAAACTATTTGATTGTATTGTCCTTCTCGTCACTGGAACTATATTCCTGTCCAGCAACGGACTACTTTTGATAGTCGCCCTGGACGTGGGTGAGATTCTGTCCGGTTTCAATGATTTGCTACGACTTGGTTATGATGTTGAATCTCGTAAGAACGCTTTACGCATTTTGGTAATTTATTTTAATAATTATTGCGTGTCTAAAAATTCAATCCAATTGTATTTTTTCCCAGATGTACAAAAACAGAAACCTGTGGGAAAATTAAATGGAGCGTACGACGCGTTTCTCTGCATTTTCATGTGTTGTATGATATCAAGCCCGTTGCCTGCAATTATAATTACGATTTGTTGTAACTATGATTGTACATATTACGTTTTGGAAGCATGTCTTACTGAACCTGTGAACCGTTCCATTACAGAAATTGTTTTGGCATATTCCATTAGAACTGCCGTGTTACTCCCTGTATGTTTTGAAGCAGCTCGAACGGGATCTTTTATGGTTTCATGTTTTTTAGTTTCGGTCGACGTATTTATAAAATTAACAACGATATCAATGACGTATGTTTTCGTATTTCAAGCGCTCTACCACTTTTACACACGCGCACGAATAACGTTTAAGAAAACCATGAAGTTTGTTTTTGCTGCGATTTATATGGGGCTGTTTATGAGCTTTTGGATGACAGTCATCTCCCTCTGGATTCTTATTAAAGGAGACGGTCACGTGCCAACGTGGTTCGTGGCTTTGTACTAGCATTCGCCATTCTTTTTATCTTTGTCCAAGTAATTATGTTACCAGATGCAGCAAAGGCTTGTGATCAGCATGAGGAAATCATAAGAAGACAGTATCAAGTCACACAGAGTAATTATTGCAAACTTAAGACAAAGGAAAGGGCAGTGGATGTCAAAATGGCCTTTTCGCAAGTCCCAATCAAAATAATGTATGGTCCATTTTATGTCATTGGACGACAGTTTATTGTTGACTATTTTACATTACTCTTGCTAAGAACCGTTGATGCCATTCTAATAGACGGTTTTTAATCAAGAATTAAATTAAGGTACTTCAGTTTATACAGGCAAATAAAATGAATATTACCAGTAAAGCAGCATATATAATTTCGAAAACTTCGCTATAAAATATCTATTACAAAGGTGGGCTCGGTGTTAAGATAATTGATTACAATTTTGAAAATATAAACTTTTAGATTAATATATAAAATTAGCACAAATTAGTTTGCATGCATGCATACTACAAAAGTTTTTTGAACTAAAATCCATTTCTCCAGTCACGTGGAGGTGCAAGTGTTCCGGCGTCGTAAATCTTTGATGCTATCTGAAGTGTCTCCACTTTTTGCTTCGAATAACTAATGAGATCGTAATCTACAAGACACACTTACAAAACAACATTCCGGACCGGAATCAGTTTAGAAAACGTAAGTCATGAGAAAAGTAGTCAGTTCTGAAAATGATAAAATCAACTGGAATCGTAAAAAATTCAAATATAACGGCTAGAAGGCAAGTGGGACGGAAGATTTTTTCCACCATAGCCGATAAGCAGACGGAATACCAAATTCTTAAAAGCATGGCCGACAACTTAATAATTCTTTTATCTTAATAAGGCAAATTCTTCCGACAGAAAGTGGCTTTCACTTCAGTATCAATCTAGAGCTCGGAAGAAAAACTTACCTCTTAAAAATATCACAAGCGTTTCACAATGCTTTTGCGAAAAAATATTTTTCGTATGTTTATAATTAACCTCCTGCTAGCAAATACCTTGGCAGGATTTCCAATAATTTACAACAAAAATCTTGGCCAAGTAGAAAGTACTGAAAGGAGCAAACTTCGATTTAAATTTCTCAATTTTATAGTATCCATTTACGTTTGTATTCTCGGGAAGTTTACCAGTGTGGATGATGGGCTTAAGCGGATTCCTAAGTGGAGGATTTACTATAGCCCTGCTAATCAACATCAAGGTTTTACTGAAAATACCGGAACTTGTGCAACTAACTAATCGAATAATTGTCTTCGAGCGTCTTCATTTTAAACACTACGGAATACCAGATAGCTTAATTGGACTTAAATCCGTATTGTTTGTGGATCTTTTGGGAACAACATGTGGTCCTGTGGCCGCTACTGCATTTTGGGACTCATTTTAATACTACCCTGTTTTCCTGGAAACTTTGGCTATCAACTTTACCCCGACTGCTATCCAGATTTGAGCTTCAATGAGTGGACGAGCTGGTTTGATGTTGGTGTAGCAATTAAATTCACACTGGTCGTGTTCTCAATTGGTAACATTTCTGGACTGACGATCGCGGTAGCAATACTAAATACACAATTTACATACATATTCTGTTATTGCTTTAAAAATTACATTACAAAGTGTCGACAACTATTAATAGCAAGTAGCATGCGAACCAAGGTTTGTTTTAATGGCCAAAAATATAAGGTTGCTTTAATGTTTCGGCAAATTCAACTACTCATTCAGCAACAAAATTGCATTCATCAAAGCTTCATCGCTGTTCTAATGCTTGGTATTGCATCAATAGGACTAACCATCTCATTGTATCTCATTATTATTATGCTGGCTGAAGGTACCTCCATGCTACAAATTGGATTTTTCCTGGCCTTGTTTCTGGATTGCTTTCTTATCATTGTGGTCATGTCGGGAATGGAGGGTAGTGTGTATACCAAGTCCACTGAATTGTTGCAATCAGCACGCACAAATGGAAAATGGCAGAGGGATGCTTGGGCCAAGAGAGTGGTTAGAAGCTGGCAACCATTGAAAATTGGGTTTGGGTCTGTGAATTTTTTTGATAGGCTTACAGGTGTGATTGTGCTTAATTTTGCGATAAACCAGACGATTAGCCTTTTGCTTATTTAAACGATTGGATAGTATAACTAATGCAGATTAAAATTTAGTGTAAAATTTTTCACGCGATTTACATGAAAACTTTTTTAACCTCCCTATTATTATGAGTGGGAGTGCAGTCAGATTTTTCGTGGTGTCCAACGTTATGAAACTTGATGGCTATTGACTTCCGCTTGAGGTTTATTGGATGGCTTTTTCGGAAATGAGTCTATAGGTAGGATAATACTGATCATTACGGTAATTAATTATTATTACAAGATCAACAATGTATTTATGTATAAGACATTTTAGCAACGAATTTTGACTCTTTGGAGCACGGGTTTATTGTTATAAAAGCTACAAATATATGAATTATAGTAGATTTTTTTAAATGTGTGAATTGAGTTAATTTAAATTGTATTTTACATAGATGTCCATTGAAATGAACGTACAAATATTTTCTATAATATACATAGTTTGCTAAATAGCAACACATTTTACTGTCGACGTCGTTTTGTTCGAGCAAATAGATTATATGTTTTTCAACTGATTGGATCCACCTTTTGAAAATGTTTTATAAGCCAGGCATTACTCTAAGGACGACAATTCTTTTAAATATTGATCGGCTATTGCTCATCAATCAAGGTAGAAACAGAAAAGAGAAGTAGGTGCGTGGAAAACAACGTATTATCATACCAAGGTTTTCTTTATTCTCCACTGGTTGAAAACGAAAGGAAAGAGGATATATGGATGTAATATCATTGATTTAATAAAGTTGGGCAAGTAATTGTACAGTTAATTTTTTAAGCACTAGTAGAAATTAATGTAAAAAAACAACGAAATATGTATTAAAATTAGTTACGAAATTTTTTTCATCCCTAGTAACTAATTGCAGGTATTTTAAATACGCGGTAACATAAGTATAGCGTAGCAAGAACCTAAATGATTATGATGTTGATTTTTAATGGTATTCTTGTGTAACGGCTTAAAAATGGTAATTAAATGATTTTGTCCACCTGTACATTTCGTCTTTCTCAGTTTCATTACCCAGTGGAACATCGTATGTACCTATTGAACCATTTCTTTCTGTGACTTGCACGTGTCACACAGACCGGTTTTGTTTAATTATATTAATGGCAACGTGACACGATAACCATATCTCCTTGAAGCCGAAGTGAGCGACAACGAAAACCTTTAGAGTTCGGTTGTCTAGAAAGTTTGAAGAGTCTAGACCATAAAATCTCTAATTGAATTAATTATAATTGTTAAGATTCCCTTTCTTTACAAAAGTTCATCCGTCTCCAATTTAGAAGTGCTTGAAAATTATTTAAGAAACTTGTACCAGTTGCGAAAATATATAGAATTCTTATAAGTTATAACAAACCGCAAACCTTATAAAAGACAGTAGCTTTACATACATAAAATGAAGATTTGTGAATATCTTTCCAGTTTGTGGTAATCCGACCTGAATTGGAGTACGAGCTACGGGTTTAATATTATTATCTAATGTGTTAAATTGAGGATTCTCAAAAGATGTCTGAATTAATCACCTATTATTTAAAGAACAGATAAGCAAAAAGCAAAGCTAACTGCTTCACAAAACACAAACTCTGCATTGTAATCGGACCTGCAGAACAAATCCCACTAATGGAAACAGACCCTTAAATCGTAGAACGTTTCAACAAGTTTACAGAGTAACAAGTTTCTTTAGTCAAGTCACTTCAGTCATATAGCCAAAAGTAAGTTAGTATATTTACCCTGCAGCTACGTACGTATTACTAGTTAACAAGGCGAATGGTGCAAACCGCATTTTTAACTTTCAAAAAGTAAAATAACTTTATTCTATAATGTAAGTATTAAAATACTCTTATTTTAAAATGTAAGTTTACAATATATGACAACAATATCTTAAGCTAAATCTACAACAGGAATCCCATTTAAACTTTTCAATAAATCAAACAACTACTTAATTCACAACTTTGTGCATTATTTGTTTTAAAACTACTTTGCCTCTCATCTACTAAAATCATACAACAAAACAATAATAATATGCAATAAACTGCAAGAACATGCAAAATTTCTTACAATGCAAACGTAAGTAATTTGTTGGATCAAGACTTGATCATCATGTTTACAAATGAGTAGAATCCAGAACTGTATAGGCACCCTCACTTAAACTTTTAAAAAAGATGACCATTTCTGTAAAGGTCGGTCTTTGTTCAGGATTTAAATTCCAAGACTCCATCATTTTGGTATAGCTAACAAAAGAATGCAAACTGAGACATCGATAACAAACCCAGTTTTTATTATATAATTTCGTAACTTACATGTTTGCAGATGCAAAATCTGGAATTTCTAGTCTCAAGCCATTTTGTAAATCATTCGCAAATCCGGCACTCCAATTTAGACCACCGTATGGAACTTTACCTGTGGGTCAACAAAAAGGCCCAGGTAAGTCCTACATTAGTTAGTATCAGAAAATTATAAAAAATTATAAAAAATTATAATGTACCTAGGCTGTAGATTTTCCCAAAGTGTGACTCCATAACTCCACACATCGGATTTCGATGTAAATTCCATTTTGTCTAGGACTCGGCGCCATCCATTTCCAGGGTAGTGGCTCTTGTGATTGCTTGACATACTTGGTGTACTCATAAAGTTTCCGTGAAAGACCAAAATCCCCAATTTTGCAAACCAGGTTCTCATCAAGCAAAACATTCCTAGTGGATAGATCTCCATGAACGACGCGTCTACCCTCGATATATTCCATGCCCTTGGCAATCTCCATTGCAAACGCATTTAATTGATAAAATTGAGGTGATGAGGGTTCCGGGTCGGCATGCTGATCTTGGTTTGAGACTTGAGAATTAACGTTTTTTTTCTTTCTCAGATATGTTTCCAATGAGCCACCGGAGCATAACTCGGTTGCAATGTACAAAACACCTGTATTTAATGTTGTAAACTATTCTAAAAGAAAACAAATAATTTTAAGTACGTCCGGGATTGCATACCTTTGTGAATATCATTTATGTAAGCCCCAAGAAATCCCACAACATTTTCATGATTTCCAATATAAGAATGAACTTTGGCTTCGGTAAGAAAACTTTTAAAAGTGTTCTTTGAGCAGTCCCTATTTGGACGTTTAATTGCAGCCACAGAATCTTTCAACTGACCCTTAAAAACTGTTCCAAATGTTCCAGAACCCAGCCTGCTCTCAATATCTAGAAAAATTATGAAATAAAAATTTAACAAAAATAAAACATTTTGTTAAATACATAACATTAAAATGCAAACATTTACCTATGGTGAGGTCCGATAAATCAAGCTTATGTTCCGGATTAAACTTAATATGCTCAACACTGCCCAATAATTCCATTTCCACGTTCGATGGTTCAGTGCTAGTAGGAACTCTACCATTAAGAAACTCTTGCACTTCTGAATCAGATAAAAACTGATTTAAGTGGCGAAGTTTCCTGTAGCGCATTCCGAAACAAACACTGAATATCAACAGCAGAAGAACAATTGCAGAACTGACGGATAAGCCTACGATAAGAAACTTCGAATCTTGGCTTTTTGTGACGTTAGGAGTTAGTGGAGGTGGATACCACATTCTTTGGCCCCTTAAAACTGTTTAAAACGATACAGAAAAGTATTATCTCATTTAGCATTACTTAAATAAATAATATTTTTATTTAAATAACTCTTACCAGTTCCTTTTTCAACGTAAGACATGGGATTAACCAAATCCGAATAATTAGTAATTCCATACCAACCAGTTTTCTTGTCTTCAATTTCGTTATCAAATGCATCCACAATAAAGTAACTGATATCATACGCAGTTCCGAATGTTTTAAACAGAGCTAACACATTAGTATATCGATCCAATGTTGCGTTGTTCAGGCCAATATCATAATCCATCTCAATTCGAAAATAAACTTGCCAATGAGGAACAAACTGATGAAGAATGCGTTTGATAACCAAATGAGAATTTAGCATTGATTCCCAATTTAACTTGGGATCGGAAAGTTTTATATTTTTTTCTTTGCAAATAATATAATCTATTGAACTACTAGATAAATCGTCGTTTTCGTCAGTTGGATCCAGAATGAATTGCATTATTAACTCGTTGCAAATTTCCATTGGCCCCAACTCAATCCCTCTGCTAACGTTTGATTGTTTTGCTAACTTTACCATTTTAGAAACTGCTTCAAAATTGGTCATCGTGACAACCCCCGCTTTATACTTTTCAGCGTCCACATGTAATTTTGCATGAACGCCCTTAAAAAACCCTTTTAGTATACATCTCGCTTTTCTTGAGTTGGTCAAGAAACAACACAAATTGTGTCATATTGCTTTGAGAATCCACGTCGTAGTTAATTAAAATTTCTGTATTAAAATCAAAGTTTTCAGATGACATAACATGTTCAACTGCAGGAAGCAGGTACTGGAAGTCAAAACTGATAACAAATTCCACTAAACGAACCTATAAAAAATGAACTGAAGCATGGTATTGTACTCATCATCAGTTATTTTTTGAAATTTACTTATTGTTCGGTTTTTGAAAAGGCCTTCTGGATAATAAACTGCTCCTATTTTATTGTTATGAAAAAAGTTGTCAAAGATTTCCCATCTTTTCTCTGTCCAATCTATGCATGTATCCATTTCCCAGTTGTGGATGGGTTTTATATAATCCTGCATTAAAAACGATGGACTGATTGATGTTCCTGGGGTTTCTTTCATGTCGTCCAACGACCAATCTGGATATGGGTAATTTAGCCTTCGCATTAAGGAAAACCAAGTGCCAAACAAATCGTATGGATATTGTAATTAATTCTATGGACGATTGGAAAACTTTCTAGTCTGCCCAATTAAATATTCCCTCTAAGTACAGATTAACCGTTGGCAAAAAGATCCTTGCAGAATATAGTACTTGATTTCAATAAAGGTTGTTGTGAACTAAGACGGCCGGTTTCTGTTATGTCAAATTGCAAAAATACTTTTACCGAAGGTTCCATCTCCAGAATTTGTTTTCGAAAGCGTTCACGGCATGGAGTTCCTTTCTCACTGTGTTTTCAAAATAGAACGAGTATTCCCCTATCTCCTTAAACCACTCAAGCGTTACTGTCGTTGCTAGAATGTAGAGCTGCCGTTAATTCTTTGGCAAGAACCCACAACTTCAGTTACATTGGACTCCATTAACGTCTGGAAGGTCTCCTCTTCAAACACACAGCCAATAGTTGACTTTAAAGAAAGTTGTCTTATAAATTGGACATTAGCAGTAGAACAAAAATTACTTTCCTCTTCGTTTCTTTGAGATTCTTCATTTACGGAAAACAATATTGCGCTTGGTTTCCCATCATTTATTTGCATCCGCTGATACGTAACGTTTTCATTCAGTATGTCCTTTTTTAATGCGTCTACTTCACCACAGCTCCTGGTTTCATAATCTAAAACCACATCTATCGGCAAAGCCATGTTAGCTTCCTTGTGACTAAGATTTCTTTCGTTTAGGCGACCACTCCATAACTTCCACACATCTAGTAACATTGAAAGCATTTTTTAACAAACTCACTAAAAGTATTTATAAATTGAATTACTATATTTAATTAATGATTATATATTGTTTTACTTTCTTTCATGATGAATGTCTGCTTTCGTTGAAAACTGGTTGAGAGCAATATTGAAGACCAGGTTATTTCTTCACTATATCTAAACTGTCTCATCGACTTATACAGCTTGGGTATTATAGCAAATTGGGTTGTGGTTGCTGACGTGTCCTTTCTAAAACTAGGCACCGGGAGCACCATAGAACCTTGAGTTTTGTAGGAAGCAGTCCAAAATGAAGCATACTGAATCAACAATCGTTGATGTTTGTCGTCACCAACGCTGTCTGGATTTGAATGATAAATGATTTGTTTCTTGGGCTCATCAGCATTTAATCTCTCAGATAAAAAATTCATGCGAGTTTGAAAAAGGCCAAATGATTCTGTTACACCCACGGTGGACCCAAATTCTATGTTTACAACAAGCTTTTCTGCATTTTTGGTAAAATGAGAAAATAACATGCATTCTAATAGAGACTCATCGAAACCCGCACCAATAATTGTTCCAGCGAATATCCATTTCAAAGATTAGTCAATTTGTATATCATCGCAGTTTGTTTCATTATAGACTTGCAGTAGTATTGATGGCTTACAAACATCAAATGTTTTGTTGTAGTGGCGTCCTGAGTTCAGTTTACGTATTGTGGTATAATTTACCCTAATTGGGAGGAAAAGAACTTACTATCAATTTTTATTTCTCATAGCCGAGTTCAATTTTTTCAAAGAATTTTATTCTTACTTCCAAGATATGAGCAATTCAGAACTTGAACTCCACCGTAATGTTTCATTCATGGTTTTGCAAGTTTTCAGTATCTGTGATTCCATTTCTTCAAGGGTGCCACTATCTGAAATAGTGGGAAAGGTTTCCAACGTTTGAAAAAAGACCAAATACCAACTAACTTTTAGTAAATTCGATTGAATTACTTACCTATTGTGTAGAATATCGTGGAATTAGTTATGTTACCACCAATGAGTCTATATGCAGATTTATATTGGAAATAAATATTGTCTCTGATATCCTCCCGTCAATTAGCTCATTAACGGGTTTTGTCAAATCAAATATTAACCTGTCCCTTTGTAGTTTATTCTGTGCTGCAATTGCATTTTGGCAACTGATTGCCAAAATTATCAAAAACATTGTCACTTCCATTGCGCATTGAGAGACGACGCAGAAGTAACTAATTTGCCATCGCTTTTAATGCAGTAAATTTATCACCACAATGAAGAATTAAAATAAATTGGCCACAAAGTGTCGGTAGAAAAGTCTGACTTCGGATTTGGCTGAGCGTGAGTACCGAGTTAAAGCATTTCAGCTTCAAGCAGATATACATAATAGTTCCATTCAGTTGACGACATTTTTAAACGTTGTGGTTAAGTTTTTAGACATGAGACAAGGGAAGGTTACAGACGAGACGATAATGGAGGAAGCTTGTATGGTTAAACGTCCGTTTGCATAACTGAATGCTTATGCACTGCTTCTGCAAAAATAGTTTGAAAAAATGACACATAAAATAAAATAAAACCACATTCATTTATCGTTGGTGTTTTCTAAATTTTTCACTTTTATGCTGTTTGATTACCACTTTCACTGCAAGCAATTGAAAAACAGAACAGTACAGTATACGATACTAGAGTAAATGTGATTTGATTGAGTTGCACATCCTTTATAATGCATAAACTGGTTAATTAAATGTCTTTATAACAATTACATAAGAAAAACACATTAAAAATATCACACAATCGAATTGCAGTTACGATGGGGTTAAAATTTAACTTTTATCCAAATATTAAATAATACAAATTACCCTTTATTGCCAGAAACAGTACTGAATACATCTGTACTATATCCAATTAGATAAAATAAAAATCAACCTACATGTTTAGGAAGAAAGTAAAGGAGGTTTAAAAAACTTGAAGGAATTTATTTTAGAAAAGTATATACAGAGAAAATGTTTTTCACAATTGAACGAAGCAGTAGATTAATGTTACGTGAATTTTAGTAGCTAAAGTAACAATTATTGATAGTATTTAAACGAATCTAAAAAATGTCAAAACCGAAAATTCCATTTTGTTACATACATTAGTGTACTGCGTCATTCAATTATTTCTTATTGCATTCAGTTTGTATTTGGTGTACACTTTTAAAATAAAGAACATAACTACACCATTACTCAGTTTCTAAATAGTTAAACACGCATGCATACCTAATTTTATAGTTATAGAACCAAAATGTCAACTAAAGGATCTTCAGCCTTATAACGGGTTTAATAATGGTACGTTTTGAAACGCAAAGAAACCTATTGTAAAGAAACATGTACTTATTAGTGTTTTAAATTATCGCGTATTTTGTTAATGCCACAGAGCTGCAGCTACGAATCATCCCCTCATCTGATTGCGGGCAAAACTATGTTTTATGCAATGCATTGTTCCTGTTTAACTGCGCACATCCGGTGGTTGTCTTAAGACTGAAATTAAGTAGCTGATAATTTTGGATTTGGTAACAGCAATTGATAACGGAAACACGATACCTTAAGAACAAACATGACATTAGTTCCTTGAACTATGTATTCCTTAGCTATAAATACTTCTTCAGTGTGTATTGCAATTTTGAGAACTTCAGTTTAATACTACCATAACTCAAATATATTTTATCAGCTCAGTTAGTTTTTTCATAACGAATTTTAGCAGGATAAAGTTTAGAAATGTATTTCATTGTACAGTTTTTGAGTTTTTCTTTACTACAAGAAGTCATTGTAATTCTAACTTTATGTTTGTTACCAATTTTCGCTGCCAACTCTGATGGTTGCTGTTCCATTCAAAAGTACATTCCAGTGTTGTCTCAGTATCCAGGTGACTTCACCATATATTTCATTAATTTACAGCACCTTAACTCAGTACAAGGGTCTATAGTGATTGACAAAGGCTTACAGTCACCAATGACAATAATTAACACAGCAGCGCAGTTCTTTAATCCAGACACATCTGTAAGCCGACTAATATCCCGCTTTACACCATCGTATTCCATTTTTATCATCCCTTATGAGCAGGTTGCCTTTCATATTTTAAGTATGCCAACAAATTTGATTATCCAAAGAATGGAACAGTTTGACATAGTTCATCAAAAGCTTAAAGAGTTTGTAATGTACCCTACTTCCCTTTTTATTTATCTTACGTTTAACCATGTAAATACATTCACATGTACAAATGATAAAGAACATGGACTCGATGAATCCTTGTTATGGACACTGCTACAAAATTAGTACTTAGTTTGACATCAGACGGAGACGATGTAGCCTCAACTTGCTCGATTACAAATTCCGCAGTTAGAAGAGTTGAAAACTCTCAATTTGCTGGAAGGCTACAAAACCTTTATTCACTCAATCGAAAGATTTTCTGGAATTCTCATAAAGAAGCAATAACTGCCTTCATGCATGGAAGATATGACTTTTATGTCACTGACATGAACTCACTTTACGGATGTTCATCCTGGATAAAGCATTTAGATCCTAAATGTGGAACGGAACCAATGTTACTAACTACACTAGCAGCAGTTCATAATGCAAGCATTTTTATTGAAAGAAGACTATCAATTAACGCAAGTAGGATTCTCGGGTCCTCTCAAGCCCTCCAACCACCTCACATTTTTACCTATATATTCTACCAGAACTACAATCGAATTGGTAAAAATATGTTAACTGAGGTTTCTTTGTACAATTTTGAAAGCAGAGTATTTTATTACTGTAAAGAAAATAGGAGATCAAGTACGGCATTGGAATTTTCATTTTGGGTGAATGGATTCCCGTTTGAAGTATGGTTGATATTTTTAATTTCAATAACATCTTGTGAATTTCTTGTGTTTGGCAGTGAGCGTTTGAGATATCTTTGGGGCAATGGAAATTTTAGTATCAGAATGCAGTATTTTAAACAAATTATGAAACTCGCAATCACTTTCACGTTAACTTATATTTGCTCATTATATGAGACCACGTTAAGTAGCGTTGTTACCGTGGCACCAGTAGGAAAACCGTTTGGAACCGTGAAGGAATTGTTAGATTCAGGCTACAAAATTCTATTCCCCACCATTACTGAGGGCGATGCTATTCGAATTTTTTCACAAGATTTTAAGATTCAGCATATTCCTGCAAGGTATTTGCAGGAATCCTTTTTCCCAATTCCAGCCAACATGACGCGCGAAACCATGTTCAAGCTTGAAGCTGAGGGACTGGTAGCTGGGAAGCTCCTAGCATCTGTAGTGATGAAGTCTCATGCGAACATCTATAGAATTGAATTAAAATCATTAATGCAGAAATTCCTCTTTAAATACACAATTCAGTGTCACGAGGTGAAACAGGAATTAACAAAGGAGTTGTATCATTGGAAGCTTAGTACGCCTAATCGCCATTGGATGCAGATGTCGATCCAACGAATTTATGAAACTGGTCTGTTTTTCAAGTGGACGGAATGGGCAGATTGGGGTTATGCTTTGAAGAAGAAGTTGATTGTGCAAAGACAACCAGATGAACTTTTACCGGATTACATAACATCAAAGCAAATAATAGGAGCAGTAGTATATCTGACATGTTTTGCTTTGATAGCATTAATTTGTGAAGTGGTTGAATATGTTGTAAGGAATAGGATGTTATTTTATTTTAAAGCTTTGAAATCATGTCAAGTAATTGGAAATATGATATGTCATAACATTACTGAGACGTTGTGGCGAATTCAAGCCGGGTTTAAACGAGCCGGCTCGAGCCTTGAATAAATCATTGTATTATTTAGGACAACTAGTTGGAATTTCTAATATTTAAAGAGAATGAACAAACATGAAGGCCAAAGTATTGCTTTTTTATGTAAATTTCCCGCCCAAAGGAACAACCTCGCCCACAAGTTAACTACGGTTTCATATACACAAATAAAAGTTAAGATTGATATGCATGTCTGTAATACATACAATATTACGAATCCAATACGAACGTGAGGCAAAATATAATTTAAGAGTGTAAACTTTTTGTTGAAGGTTTGTGCACAGTTATTAAGAACATTGTCACGCCACTGCATCAATTGTTTACGCGCAAGAAACAAAAGGTAACATTTTGGCATCCAAGTAATTACAGTTCATTGGTTAAATTTCATATTTCTGGGACGTTCAACTCTCAAAGACACTCACGTTGTTGAATATGCTAGAAACGTGCTTTGAATGGGTTGGAACTTTTAAAAACCATAAAGAAATTTATTCAAAGGAAGGTGGCTAACAGAAGAACTTGGTCGTGTTTAACATGCGAATTACCGTTACATGACCCTCTTAGCACTAACACCAAGCTAGTTGCTTTATTTGTCACAAAATGGTTCGAAGCAAAACATTTTTTAAATCCTTTATTTTGGTCTCATTTCAGTTTCTTAATATACACGGAATAAAATCTTCCCTAGAAAGCAACTACATTTTCAAACAAGTTCAGTTACACAGTGATGGATTTATTTTGGATTTACATTTTTTGGACACTTGCGATATAATCGATTGTCACCTCATAAACTCAGTAAGACAAAGAGCTTTTGACAAAACACCGTTAGAACCTGTTGACCAATTCGTTTCTTTCAAATTTGGACAACCCACACGGCTCATTATTATACCTTTAAAGAGGTTAAATGACGAATTATTCGAGCATTCAATTTTGTCGTTTCAAAATTACTGACAGTAATGCTGTTTCTAATTCCTAAAACGGACAATTTTAATTTTAATGAACAAATATTGCCAAATTCGTACCGTAACCTACCAGCCACGAAACTAGTAATGCATTGGAATAAAGGAGTGTACTTGGTTTGCAATGATTACTGCAAATCAGATAAACAACCAATATCGAAATCGACAATAAAGGAAATTTTGTTTGAGCCAACGAACGCGCATAAATCCCATTTTTGGACTGCAAACGGAAGAAAAACTTCAGCTCTTTTGTTTAATCCGTACCCGTTATTCTTTGAAATGTATCCGGAAGACAGATTAGTGTGCATTAAACTGATAAAGAAAAGATCTAGCTGGGGGTACTTTTGCAACTCAGATACAATGTCGATAGTAGTTTTGGGAGCTGTTCATAACATGTCATTAAAAATATTGAATCAGTTTGATGCAAAGGAAGTCAAACTAGCTGACACAACAGCAAATGGACAATGGATTAGAACTTCGTTCGCTTACGATAGCAAACGTGAGAAAACTCATGAAACCTTAAATCAGGTGTCAAACTATATGTTTTCATATCAATACTATGAATTTATTTACTACTGTGCATCACACAATTCTGTATTCAGTTCAAGTGTTGACTTTTCCCACTGGATAGCCCCTTTAACAGTCGATGTGTGGATACTGGTTTTAGTTTTGCTGATTGGAAGCGCTGCTTGGTTTGCGTACCAAAGGCCAGCAAGTTTTTTAACCATGAGTTTTTACGGTCGATTTCCGTATTTATGGGTCAAACGCTTGGGAAAAAATTCTATGAAAAAAGAAGGTTTTATGTTGCTTTATCGTTTTGTGGCATGGTACTACTTGGTTTATATAAAGAAAATATTTTGAGTTTGGTTGTCACAAAGAAGCCCGTAAAAACTATTGATTCTTTGAAGGATCTTGTAAATGCAGGATACAAGATATTATGGTTCCCAAAATATGGATGGAGACTATTTGAAAGCAAGTACCAACTCGATTTCAAGATTTCTGGCATTCTTGATAAAATGAATCAAAGTTATTTTGTGGTGCCTGATCAAGTAACGAAAGTAGAAGCCAACTTAAAATATTTAAAAGGTGTGAATGGTTCAAAGTATGCCGCGATTGTACTTGACAGATACATGGAAGATACGGTTCGAATGATGGAGTTTACTATCAATGCGGATAAAAGTTTATCCAGTAGCAAAAAATGTCGCAACGTTCCTCAACCCCTATATCCATTATTTGCTCTGTGGGAAATTTACACAATAAACAAACACTGGTTGATGACCAGCCTTCAACGAATAAATGAGGCTGGGTTGGGAAATAAATGGGACGACTGGGCAAAATGGATGGCAAATGTTGACTTTCGGAATGTTGATCATCAGATTTTGATGAACAGTAAAAAGAGTGTAATTGGGTATAATGGAATTGATTTTGAGAAATTTGAAGTTATTGCTATTTGTTTCGGGCTTCTTCTCAGTTTAAGCGCAACCGTATGTATACTTGAGATAGCTTGCTGTCGCGTTAATGAATTAATAAGTGTTCGTGATGGTATAGGAATTTTTATTTACTCTCGTTTAAAATCAGTTATATGTACACACAAGCTTAAAAAAGCTTCCTTTCTGAAACTGTTGTTAGCTTCGAAGCAACGCGTTTATTTAGTATTATATATTACAGGACGCTTTTATACATGCGTTTTTAGTAGTGTGGCTATTGCGTTTGTCAGAACTAATTCTTATATCTATAACATCTGCAAGTCAACTAAAAGGAATATAACTAATTTTCGAATTAGTGAATAATGATATCATGAATTGTAGAAATTAAAACTACGCATAAATAAATTTCTGATTGTGGACTTTTCTACAGTAGTGTTCTGTCTTTTTGCAATAAAACAAATATAACCTTTGTATTGCCAATTTGAATCTTCCTGATCCAGAAAATTGACACCATTGAATTAGCATATACCCATATCATATTTTGAGAAAGTTGCGCTGCTGACAGAAATATAACTATAACACACAAATTGACTTTTTAAAAGTCACAGTGTATTTATAGTAGGATAGTTTTGTTAAAGAATCGTTTTAATGCAACAAATACAACACACAGAGGTAAGTGACTACTTGGTCAGGTTTCTTGCTATAGTTAAACGTTATGAAAGCATTAGAGGATCATATCAGCGTTATTAATGCACCGTTTATAGCATAACAGAGTAATTTTGAACTTTGAAAAAACACAAACTACACCCATTTCGGCAACATTTATCATTAACCTGAATCTGAACCTTTCCATTCAGACGTTTTTAATGCAACGTTTTCCTTGCACGTTAGTAAAACCACATATTGACGTCTCTTATATTCGTATTCTCCTTACAATTAAAGATCAAATTAGCGTCATTTGAAAAAGTTTGTTTAGAATACCCTGAAAATTGGTATGTAAAATCTCCCAAGTTAATTATGGTTACATGCACGACACCCATTTATACATACCTAAGACCGAAAAGTTACGAAAGCTATGTTTAAAACTACATATTACACAACCAAATTGAGCATGGTAAAAAACAAGTTGGAAGGGTAAGAAATTCTGATCAAATCGAAATTTTGTGAACAGCAATTAGCAAAAATTTTCAGTTTTCAGTCTCTGTGGCGTGCATTTATATGCCATTGGATGATAGACACAGTATGTGATATTGCGATATCAAATCAATTATCGCTCATCCGTCAAATTTCATTCTATACTGCATTTTAATACGCAACGATGCACATCTAGAAATAATTTTGCGTTATATGAGTTGCAACTTTTAAAAACAATCACAAGATTCACCAAGAAGAAAGCTGCAACAAGAATTCGATAGTGTTTAGCGTTCTGACGTGTCCGAGAATGTTTCCTAACGGAATATATTCCAAATCTTTTATTTTAGTTGCATTATATTATTTATATTTATTTAACATACATGGAATAAAACCCTCTCTATTAGGCAACTACTTTTTTCAACAAGTTAACTTACACAGTGACAATTTGTTATTTTTCCTTGTTTGGATACCTGCAAAGTAATTGATTGTCACTTTTTAAACTCAGTGAGTAAACTAGTTTTCGAAAAGGTGTCTTCCGAACCTGTGGATCAGTTTTACCTAAACAAGTTTATGCAACCCACTCGGATCATTATAGTTAGATTGAAAAACCTGAATGACGAGTTACTTAAGACATTCAATTTTGTCATTCCAAATTTATTAACAGTAATACTTTTTTTAATACACCCAATGGATAATTCTATTTTTAATGAGCAAACGTTATCAAATCGGTATCGTAACTTGCCAGTCATAAAACTAGTAATGCATTGGATGTTGGAATAAAGGAGTACACTTGATTTGCAATGAATACTGCAAACCGGAAAAACAACAATTGTCAAAAACAATCATTAAGAAATTGCTTCTTTAACCAATGACAACCCATAAATTTTATTTTTGGACTGCAAACGGAAGAGCAATCCCAGCCCTGTTGTTTAACCCGTATCCTTCATTTTTTAGAATGTATCCGAGGGACAGTTTTGTGTGTACAAAACTAGTAAAGGAAAGATCTAGCTGGGGATTCTTTTGCAACTCCGATACAATGTCAACAATACTGTTGGGGACTGTTCACAATATTTCATTTCAAATCTTAAGTAAAAATGATCCAAAAGAATCAAAGCAGTTGATACAACGTGGAATGGACAGTGGTTTCGAACTTCGTTTTCATATGATAGGAACCTGGATAAAACAGTAAATGAGGTGTCAAATTATTTATTTTCCTATCAATACGCTGAATTTATATACTACTGCGCAGCAAAGAATTCTGCATTCAAATCAAGCTTTGATTTTTCCCATTGGGTTGCCCCTTTAACACTTGATGTGTGGATACTGATTTTAGTCTTAATGATTGGATGTGCCACATTCTTTTCGTTTTATAGCCTCACAAGTTTCTGTCACACAGAGTTGATATTGTCAATTTCTGTATGTATGGGACAAACGCTACCGAGAAAATGTTATGGAAATCGAAGGTTTTATATGGTTTTAACGCTTTGTGGAATGATTCTACTTAGTTTATATAAAGAAAATATTTTGAGTTTGGTTGTCATCAAAAAACCTGTCAAAACTATTGCTTCTTTGCAAGAGCTTTTAAGTGCAGGATATAAACTATTATGGTTCCCTGAATATGGATGGAGACGTTTTGAAACCAAGTACAGAGTAGATTTCATGTTGTCTGGCGTTCTTGATAAAATGAATCAAAGTTATTTTGTGGTGCCAGATCGAGTTAACAAACAAACGGCGGTAATAAAATATCTCAAAGGGGTGAATGGTTCGGAGTATGCCACAATTGTACTTGACAGATACGTGCGACTTTCTATAAGAATGATTCAATCTACTTTTAATGCAGATAGGAGTTTATCTGGTACTAGAAAATGTAGCAGCGTTCCACAGCCGCTTTATCCATCCTTTACTCTGTGGGAAATTTACACAATAAACAAACACTGGTTGATGACAAGCCTTCGACGGATAAATGAGGCTGGACTAATTAATAAATGGGATGACTGGGCGAATTGGGTGGCTAATGTTGGATTTCATAGGATTGATAGTCAGAGTTTGATGAGCAATAATAGGATTGAAATTGGCTACAATGGAATTAAATTGCCAAAACTTGGAGTTATTTTTATTTTTCTTGGATTTTTACTAGGTTTAAGCTCAGTCATTGCTTTCTTGAGATGGTTTGTTGTTATAGCGCAAATGACGCGAACATTTTCTTGGAGTAATAGCAAGTGTCATTAATCTATGTTTAAATTTAGTTTTGTGTGCAATAGGGCTTACAAAAGGTCTCTTTGAAGAAGGTCTATTTAGCTTTGGTAGAATTTTTTACTCACGTTTTTAACTGTAGGACATTTCTATACATGCATTTTTAGTAGCGTTTATGTTGCGTTTGCCAAAACTCAATCGTGTTTCCCTAAAATCAAAAATCAACTGAAAGTGAATAGAATTCAATTTCAAACTAGCGAACTTGGTCACGATTGTACGATCCAAAATAAAACTGTATAAATAAACCTGTGGTTGTTTAGTTTTGCTTGTATGCCAGCAAATTTATGAAGAGACGTTAAATCCAGTTAAGCTACAATTTAGTGGTAGTAAATGTCTGTTATGATTACTTAACAATATTAACTGATATGTCACATCGTAAATAAAAATATATTATATACAACTTGCTTCATATGGTCACGCTAAATGGCACCATTAAAGCGCATGCATCATATTTTGAAAAAAGTTAAGATACTTGACATAAATTAATTAATGAAGTTCGTTTTAAAATTGAACATAAAAAAATTTATTATAGTTAGTGTCCACGTGGTCGTTTTTCCATACTTTCATAATACGTAACCAGTAGATCATATCAGGTTTAATAACACAATTTTTTGCTAGTCTAAATGGTAGTTTGAACTTTTAGCAAAC
>LJIJ01002614.1:0-25246 GCA_001718145.1 Orchesella cincta
AAAAAATTGTACAGATTTACTGGCTAAATATAATACTTTACGAGCAATAATGTACTAAGAGTGTAGATTGTACATAATTTTGGTATGTAATGTGCGATTTCAGCAATTGTGACACTCAACGATGTTTCAAAATTGTAAAAACCCTCTATTTTATGCAAATAAGTGAGGTCCAGAATCTTTTTAACCACCGGGAACAGATTTTTGACCTCCAACTTATGAGCAACCAAATCTTCAATAATTTCGCTAAATATTGGCTAATTTCTCCAAATTCCAATCAAATTTGCAAGATTTCGCTATTTTGGCTAATTTCTTTTTCAAATTTCAATCAAATTTGGCTAAGAAATTTCGCTAAATATTGGCTATTTCTCCAAATTCCAATCAAATTTGGCAAGATTTCGCTAAATTTTAATTTCTCCCAAATTTCAATTTTTTCGCCAAATTTTGGCTAATTTTCTCGAAATTCCACTGAAATTTCGCAAGATTTTTCCTAAATTTTTGCTAGTTTCTCTCAATTTTCGCTAAATATCGCTAAATTTTACCTATTTTTCTTCCCAAATTCCTTCTTCCTTTGCTAATTTCTTTTGGATCCCGCTAAATTTTGCCAAAGTTTAGCAAAAATATCCATAAAAAAATGTCAAATTCTCAGAAAATTCATGAATTTTAATATATCCCTAAATTTGCTTAAATTTTGAATCTTTTCTTTAGCATTAAGAATTTTGGTTCTAAAAGACCATGTTTTTATTTTGGGTCGCTAATTAACCGGGACGCCGTTCCTAGCGATCGTAAGACTCTATATCCACGATAAAGTTAGAAATTGTGTTTGCGAAAATGACCATATTTTTATACCCCCCAAGAAATCTGAAATTTACTACCCCATTGGAAGAAGGTCGAGCGTGTTTGAGGCTATGCTTTGACGATGGATAGCTTGTGGTGCTTTCGTGGAGTTGCATCAGGGGCCTGAGACATCAAACGCTATTTGACGCGGAAAAAGAAAGCTACAATCATATTTTTGGCGAGCTTCAACAACGCAATTATAACTTGCTTTTGTCCTGTATTCTTACAATCATTCAAAATGATAGAAGTCGCAGTAGCATAACCTTACATAACGTCAGGCTTCCGGCCTTAACTTCGCAAACTAGCACACGATTGCCAGGCCGTAGCACCGCCGACGCAGGGCCGTACCTCCGCCAAGCTTTCATACTAGTAAAAATTAAAAAAAAATATAAAGTACTAAAATGCTCTGGTACAATACAAAAAAACAGATTGAAAAACAAACCTAAATATTGAACACACATTTCATCATTTACTCTACATCACTTTATTTTCTAACAGAGCACTCTCACTGTTAATTTTACTTGAGAAATTCCAGCAACCGTATGTAAGTTAATTGATTCTCCTAGTTTATTCCAGTCCAAACATCCCTAATATAATTGATTCCATTGGACTATGCATGGCAGTGGTCATTTTGGTTGCGGTAAATTACATTTGAGGTCGAAGGCAATAAAAAGAATTTACTTAGGCAGGTAAAAGGATACCTGTTTTTCCTACGTTTAGTGTTTGATTCACTGATGTTTTCCACACAAAAATGTAACAAAATTCACGATCTGAGCGATTAAAATTTTGCTTTCATAAAGTTGTTTTAGTTTACGAAGCGTTTGTAAGCCTATTGTGCTCATTAGTTCTGAAAAGTACTTTGCCCAGATGAACATTTCTGTTTATAAGCTTACAGTCTCCAAACACGCTACCTCAAACCCGACCTGGTCCGCTGGGAAACCACATTTTGCACATATTTCCGGCAAGATTATCATTAAACTTGATACTGGATGTGGCAGAGAGTAAAATGCAGTTTAAATGCTTCTCTGTCCAAGTCTGTCACTATCACCGTTTCAGCGTTCTTATATTTTTAAACTATGCAGACAAAGTGGGATTATAAGGTCAGTACTAGACTGACTGTCCATTTCCGTGCTTATTTCCTTCCAAAAAGCACGAAGAAAATTCCTTTCTTTCTCTACTTGACACTGTCAATCAAATTGTATTTCAAACAAGTAAAATGTTTGTTGTTGGTTGCATGTATTAGCAATAATTTATAAACAACTGCATTTTAAGCCAGCCGTACCACTGGGCCATTGCCAGGCCGTACTTGAGCTAGGACGGGCACTGCATAACGTGTAAATTAAAATGACTGTCGCCTCACACACAATTAAGAGGCAGGCGCTTACGTGAGTTGCTTTAAAAGAACTAGCACTAGACCCGGCCAAAAAGGATACTTCAGATAAACAGTATGCAAAAATTAATAATATACAACCTTTAATCAAGATTTACGTTTTTAAAATTAGCGTTTGATTTCTAGTCTGCATATAGATGTATGAGAGAAATTTGATGTATGTGCTCGATTGTGGATCAGGGCATGAATGATAGGTACATGAACGATACCAAAAATTGAAGACCTGGTGGTTGAGAGGCTAATTTTCATTTTTTGAAGTAACACTTCTGTGGCTGAGAAATCTCAACATGACCCTGTTGGGTCACCTTGGAACCACTATTTTGAATGCCAGTGAAATATTATTGGATTTGGAATTGATATCAAATTGATTTCAATTTTTCTGCCACTAGTTCTAACTTTGGCGTTCCAATGAACTGCCACGACCTTCCGTTCCGGAGATATGAATTGATTTAGATTTTTCACCATCGTATAACTACATACTTCTTCTAAACTTTTTGCATGCGCATAGAAACAGTGAAGGGGTACCCTTCACTGATATTAGCACATAACGCATTTTGTTTATCTGAAGAAAAAGGAAAAAGTGAAGCATAGTCAGATGTAAGCAAACAATACAGGTAACGATAAATGTCTCAACGTCCCCAACGTTCAGTTCAAATGATTTGACTACAGCTCCCAGTCGCCTCTTGCATATTATTAAGGGATCTTGTTGGGATGAAACTTCACATGTATATATCTACCTCAATGCAAATCTCGGACGCACTCACAAATTATATATATTTCCATTCTGTTAGTTGTTAAATGCTTGTCCCAACAGGATAGCTAAGGTAGGAAAAAAGAAACTGGAAAATTACACTGGTCCGGGGCCGACCGGAATTTGACTGATTGACATTTGCAACATGTCATCATCCCAGAAGTAGCACATTGTAAAATTTAAGTTTAGATAAACTGTTTTAAAACTGATAAACCATGTCTTGTTTTTTCACATTCATTACCACCTGTCATAAATCATAAAAGATAGTTTATGTGTGATATGGGGAAACATAAAAAGAGATGTACTCGGACTCGGAGTCCATCCAAAATTTGATTGGATTGAACATACCAACGTTCCAAGAGTGGAAGAGAAAGTAAAAATATTTTTAAGCATATATGATTTTAAAAAAGTTGCCCTTGAGTTCAGTGCGCACTGCATCCCATTTTTAGCATTACAACAGCATCCGTCTAAAGCTAAACTTGCAGTTTTTCACAAATGAGTGAGCCAGGTGACCGTAATATTTTTTTCCCTGACTGAGTAATAACTTTATTTTCTCAAACAATTATTCCATCAATACAGCACATATACATACAATACAGTATATTTCACTTAATCTATGAAATATTTTTAATTATATATTCATATTAACACATTTATTAATTGTTTCATTATAGACAAAAAGATCCTTTATCACACTTTTATCCGTTTGATTAAAACACTATGCAAAAACTAATACCAACACTGCCTTTATTTTTGATATAGTGCAATAAATAATACATTTAAAGCAGTTAACTTGCCAACTCTCAAACTGTTTTTAATCTTTTTAATGTTGCTTAAATTCGAAAATAAAATAATTCATTGAATGCTTGTAATAAAGACAACTTTGACCATTCATATCTCATAATACCCCGATGTGCATGTATAACTAAAAACTATAATCAAATGAAAACTTCAAGCTGGTGTTCACATAAAGATGAATTTTGTCTGCAAATACACCGTCCGGCATATATCAATTCACAATTTCAAATGATACACTGTATTCTTTACTCAAGCAAGCAAGCATTATGTAAGAATTATGAACGCTAACCTTCCTAATTTTGATCAGATTTTGGGAATGAGACAAAATTGACAGTTTTGATATTTGGCATGGTCTTCAGCACATCTTCCGTTTGTGAGATGTCCTTCCAGTCTCTCCTTCAGCGGATGTTTCGAGTATGAGTGATTTCAGCTTGGGGAAAGTGACTCTACGCCATACTCCATTTATCAATGTACTTGATGAATTCCTTCAGCTCAAAACATTCAGGCAAAGATGTTTTCAATTTTGTTTGAAAAGCAGGTTATAAACCTGCGACATCATGATACCTCTGGAGGCTCGTTGTAGTCAACCTGATGTTAGATATTCCAAAACTGGCGCAAAATGAGCCCCAACAACAACGAAAAATCCTTCAAAAAACGGATTGTATATTTTGAGTGCTTTCAAGTTGACAAACTGTTTCCCTGCAATATGAGAGCAGAGTAGGGCTGAAACCATTCAGTGTCAAATGAATGAGTTGAGGACCAAGCAGGACCAGAATCCATTGAACCCAAAGATCTGGGCATTCTCCGTAAATTCGCAAATACTTTAGATGCTTGGAAAAACCTTGAGTTGAGTACTCATTTTCTGCAGGAGTTGGAATGACACTTGTTCTCCAGATGCTGAATTCCATCAAACGTGAGTGCTTTTAAGTTAGGCGTGTTTGACAAATTCTTCATCAGTTTCGGGTCTAGTTACGATCTTTACGCTGGTTGGAGTGAATTTGGAATGCTACTATCTCCACTCCATTTTGGTAAACACGCCTAACTTAAAAGCACTCACGTTTGATGGAATTCAGCATCTGGAGAACAAGTGTCATTCCAACTCCTGCAGAAAAATGAGTACTCCAACTCAAGGTTTTTCCAAGCATCTAAAGTATTTGCGAATTTACGGAGAATGCCCAGATCTTTGGGTTCAATGGATTCTGGTCCTGCTTGGTCCTCAACTCATTCATTTGACACTGAATGGTTTCAGCCCTACTCTGCTCTCATATTGCAGGAAACAGTTTGTCAACTTGAAGCAACTCAAAATATACAATCCCGTTTTTGAAGGATTTTTCGTTGTTGTTGGGGCTCATTTTGCGCCAGTTTTGGAATATCTAACCATCAGGCTTGACTACAACGAGCCTCCAGAGTATCATGATGTCGCAAGGTTTATAACCTGCTTTCAAACAAAATTGAAACATCTTTGCCTGAATGTTGAGCTGAAGGAATTCATCAAGTACATTGATAAATGGAGTATGCGTAGAGTCACTTTCCCCAAGCTGACATCACTCATACTCGAAACATCCGCTGAAGGAGAGAACTGGAAGGACATCTCACAAACGGAAGATGTGCTGAAGACCATGCCAAATATCAAAACTGTCAATTTTGTCTCATTCCCAAAATCTGATCAAAATTAGGAAGGTTAGAGTTCATAATTCTTACATAATGCTTGCTTGCTTGAGTAAAGAATACAGTGTATCAATTTGCAAATTGTGAATTGATATATGCCGGACCGGTGTATTTGCAGACAAAATTCATCTTTATAGTGAACACCAGCTTGAAGTTTTCATTTGATTATAGTTTTTAGTTAATACATGCACAATCGGGGTAATATGAGATTTGAGTAGTCAAAGTTTTCTTTATTACTAGCATTTAGTGAATTATTTTAATTTCAAAATCTAAGAAACATTAAAAAGATTAAGAACGGTTTGAGAGTTGGCAAGTTAACTGCTTTAAATGTATTATTTATTGCACTATATCAAAAATAAAGGCAGTGTTGGTATTAGTTTTTGCATAGTGTTTTAATCAAGCGGGATAAAAGTGTGATAAAAGGATCTTTTTGTCTATAATGAAACCAATTAATAAATGGGTGTTAATATGGATATAATTAAAAATATTTCATAGATTAAGTGAAATAATACTGTATTGTATGTATATGTGCTGTATTGATGGAATAATTGTTTGAGAAAATAAAAGTTATTTACTCAGTCAAGGGAAAAATTAAATATTACGGTCACCTGGCTCACTCATTTGTGAAAAACTGCAAGTTTAGCTTTAGACGGATGCTGTTGTAATGCTAAAAATGGGATGCAGTGCGCACCTGAACTCAAGGCAACTTTTAAAAATCATATATGCTCTAAAAATATTTTTACTTTCTCTTCCACTCTTGGAACGTTGGTATGTTCAATCCAATCAAATTTTGGATGGACTCCGAGTCCGAGGACATCTCTTTATGTTTCCCCATATCACACATAAACTATCTTTTATGATTTATGACAGGTGTAATGAATGTGAAAAAACAAGACATGGTTTATCAGTTTTAAACAGTTTTAAACTTAAATTTTACAATGTGCTACTTCTGGGATGATGACATGTTGCAAATGTCAATCAGTCAAATTCCGGTCGGCCCCGGACCAGTGTAATTTCCAGTTTCTTTTTTCCTACCTTAGCTATCCTGTTGGGACAAGCATTTAACAACATTAACAGAATGGAAATATATATAATTTGTGAGTGGTCCCGAGATTTGCATTGAAGGTAGATATATACATGTGAAGTTTCATCCCAACAAGATCCCTTAATAATATGCAAGAGGCGACTGGGAGCTGTAGTCAAATCATTAAACTGAACGTTGGGGACGTTGAGACATTTATCGTTACCTGTATTGTTTGCTTACATCTGACTATGCTTCACTTTTCCTTTTTCTTCAGATAAACAAAATGCGTTATGTGCTAATATCAGTGAAGGGGTACCCCTTCACTGTTTCTATGCGCATGCAAAAAGTTTAGAAGAAGTATGTAGTTATACGATGGTGAAAAATCTAAATCAATTCATATCTCCGGAACGGAAGGTCGTGGCAGGTTCATTGGAACGCCAAAAGTTAGAACTAGTGGCAGAAAAATTGAAATCAATTTGATATCAATTCCAAGTCCAATAATATTTCACTGGCATTCAAAATAGTGGTTTCCAAGGTGGACCCAACAGGGTCATGTTGAGATTTCTCAGCACAGAAGTGTTACTTCAAAAAATGAAAAATTAGCCTCTCATCACCACACCCAGGTCTTCAATTTTTGGTGTCGTTCATGTACCTGTCATTCATACCCTGATCCACAATCGAGCACATACATCAAATTTCTCTCATACATCTATATGCAGACTAGAAATCAAACGCTAATTTTAAAAACGTAAATCTTGATTAAAGGTTGTATATTATTAATTTTTGCATACTGTTTATCTGAAGTATCCCTTTTTGGGCCGGGTCTAGTGCTAGTTCTTTTAAAGCAACTCACGTAAGCCACCTGCTCTTAATTGTGTGTGAGCCGACAGTCATTTTAATTACACGTTATGCAGTGCCCGTCCTAGCTCAAGTACGGCCTGGCAATGGCCCAGTGGTACGGCTGGCTTAAAAATGCAGTTGTTTATTAAATTATTGCTAATACATGCAACCAACAAACAAACATTTTACTTGTTTGAAATACAATTTGATTGACAGTGTCAAGTAGAGAAAGAAAGGAATTTTCTTCGTGCTTTTTGGAAGGAAATAAGCACGGAAATGGACAGTCAGTCTAGTACTGACCTTATAATCCCACTTTGTCTGCATAGTTTAAAATATAAAGAACGCTGAACGGTGATAGTGACAGACTTGGACAGAGAAGCATTTAAATGCATTTTACTCTCTGCCACATCCAGTATCAAGTTTAATGATAATCTTGCCGGAAATATGTGCAAAATGTGGTTTCCCAGCGGACCAGGTCGGGTTTGAGGTAGCGTGTTTGGAGACTGTAAGCTTATAAACACAGAAATGTTCATCTGGGCAAAGTACTTTTCAGAACTAATGAGCACAATAGGCTTACAAACGCTTCGTAAACTAAAACAACTTTATGAAAGCAAAAATTTTAATCGCTCAGATCGTGAATTTTGTTACATTTTTGTGTGGAAAACATCAGTGAATCAAACACTAAACGTAGGAAAAACAGGTATCCTTTTACCTGCCTAAGTAAATTCTTTTATTGCCTCGACCTCAAATGTAATTTACCGCAACCAAATGACCACCTGCCATGCATAGTCCAATGGAATCAATTATATTAGGGATGTTTGGACTGGAATAAACTAGGAGAATCAATTAACTTACATACGGTTGCTGGAATTTCTCAAGTAAAATTAACAGTTGAGAGTGGCTCTGTTAGAAAATAAAGTGATAGTAGAGTAAAATGATGAAATGGTGTTCAAATATTTAGGTTTGTTTTTCAATCTGTTTTTTTGTATTGTACCAGAGCATTTTAGTACTATATTTTTTTTGTAATTTTTACTAGTATGAAAGCTTGGCCGGAGGTACGGCTGGTCGGCGGTACGGCCTGGCAATCGTGTGCTAGTTTGCGAAAGGGTAGGCCGGGCACTGACGTTATGTAAGGTTATGCTATGGACTTCTATCATTTTGAATGATGGAGAATAAGGACAAAGCAAGTATATTGCTTTGAACGTCGCAAAATATTGATTGTACTTTCTTTTCCGGTCAAATAGCGTTGATGTTCTCAGCCTGATCAACTCCACGAAAGACCACAGCTACCATCCGCAAGCATAGCTCAACACCTCGACCTTTTCCATGGGGGTATAAATTCAGATTTCTTGGGGGGTATAAAATATGGTCATTTTCACAACCACAATTTCTAACTTTATCGTGGGATATAGAGTCTTACGATCGCTAGGAACGGCGAACCCGGTTAATTAGCGACCCAAAATCAAAAACATTATGGTCTTTTAGAACCAAAATTCTTAATGCTAAAGAAAAGATTGAAAATTTAAGCAAATTTAGGGAAATATTAAAAATTCATGAATTTTCTGAGAATTTGACATTTTTTATAGATATTTTTGCTAAACTTTTGCAAAATTTAGCGGGATCCAAAAGAAATTAGCAAAAGAAGAAGGAATTTGGGAAGAAAAATAGGTAAAATTTAGCGATATTTAGCGAAAATTGAAAGAAATTAGCAAAAATTTAGAAAAATCTTGCGAAATTTCAGTGGAATTCGAGAGAAATTAGCCAAAATTTAGCGAAATTTTGCCAAATTTGATTGGAATTTGGGAGAAATTAGCCAATATTTAGCGAAATCTTGCCAAATTTGATTGGAATTTGGGAGAAGCCAATATTTAGCGAAATTTGTTAGCCGAAATTTAGCGAAATTTGCTAAATTTGAAATTTGAGAGAAATTAGCCAAAATTTAGCGAAATTTTGCAAAATTTGATTGGAATTTGGGAGAAATTAGCCAATATTTAGCGAAATTATTGAAGATTTGGTAGCTCATAAGTTGGAGGTAAAAAATCTGTTCCCGGTGGTTAAAAAAGATTCTGGACCTCACTTATTTGCATAAAATAGAGGGTTTTTTGCAATTTTGAAGCATCATTGAGTGTCAAAATTGCTGAAATCGCACATTACATACCAAAATTATGTACAATCTACACTCTTAGTACATTATTGCTCGTAAAGTATTATATTTAGCCAGTAAATCTGTACATTTTTTTCGAGGGATGTTTTTATCCCCCTCGCCAAAGCTTCGCTTTGGCTGGGGGTATAAATTTCCCCCCTTTTCGTAAAGGGTAGACCTCCGAGATCGAGGTGTTGAGCTATGTCCGCAAGTGTTTCCTCCACCAACATCCTGTTATGACAGACGGTGACATATAATGCTGGTATGGAATGCAATGCGTGGGTGAATATGTTCACCCTTTACTTTTTACCGTTTTAATATGAGTGGGTGGCGGATATAGATGTGTTAACTTCCCCACACTCCAACAAGATCTTGTGACGTAAGTCAAACATCAATTTTCTTTCCTTACAGGTCTTCCGTTTTGCGTTGCATTAATTCAACCCGAGAAGGCAACCGAGTATGATCATTTCCTTTCTCTTTACATTCTTTCTCATTTGGTAGAAGCCACCAACCAAGGTAGGTAATATTATTTATCTTATTAGAAAGATACACTTCTATCGTGGGAATGCAAGTTTTATTTTAAAATGTAAAACACTTTAACTGCGATTCATTTCTCATTTTTAAAAACCTTTTAGATAGTTCCGTACTACAATAACCATAACTGCTAAGCAAACAAAAGTGCAGTAAGCGGAAAAAAGGAGAAATTTCAGCAACATCAGAAAATGCTTCCTCCAAACGGATCAGAAATGCAACGTATTTCGAAAAAACCGGGAAATAGTGCAAGAACTGAGGAAAATGTCTGAGCAACTGAAGCAGGCCAAAGAAAGAGAGAAACAACGGGTTTTGCAGCTTCAAGAGATGAAACGGAGGATGAAAAAGTTGCAACAACGCGTTAAACCCAGGGAATCCAAAATGGGTAAGTCTGAAAGGATAAAAGGTGTACACATTTATAAAATATCCGTGTTTCAAACTACTTTTGTTTCAAACAGAGAACTCTCCCATGGAGACGGAAAGCAAGGATGTGAGCCCTGCTGATTAAAATCATTAGATGATGAAGATACAGATGAGCCTGGAACCAAACCAGATTCGAATCTATCAATTTTTTGTTTAGAGGTAGAGTTCTTATTTATCTCCACTTTATTCCAAAAACGTTTAAACCAACTATTTACTTTGTTCTTACTAATTCGACCATTTCACATGAACTACAAGTTTGAAAAGTGAATTGAAAAAACGTTCCAATCAAATTATTTAAAAAAGTTACTCATTATGAAAAATGCTTTCAAGCAATCCAAACCAAATTAAAATGTTGTTCGTTATCAGAACTTTAAGTTTCTAAAACGTTGAGGAACTTTATTTTGATATTTCCGTTTTACCGCGTTTGTAATATTTTTACAACTAACTAACATGGTTTGTTCATGCCATCATGGTTTCAGGGTCATCAATCAAACACAAGTTCCTTTCATTGAGGTTCTTTGCAAAAGGTGTGTTAATATTATTTATCATATATAATACAAAAGTTAAAATATAGCATAAATCAATTAGATGAAAATAATGTATAATGAGCATTATAAATAACTTGATCCTACTTGTCAACTAGTTTTCGGTTTCATTGGTAATGACTTTGACTTAAAAGAAGCCTTTGGTTACAATGTTACCACCTTTTGTATATTCCACTTTGGTGCTAATAAATTAATAATGGGTCAAAGGTCATAAGTTATGTCTCTGTACTGTTGATACGAAAGTTAAAATGTTTAATAAAAATAAAAATTGCATTTATCCTCACCTATGAAACAGTTTTTCCTTTCTTCGTTAACGCAAACTCATGCATACTTCTGCTTTGCTGAAAACGATGGGGTAAATTGAGCATCCGATTTGTTTCTTCCAGTGTCCAGAACCCCTCAGTTTGTCGTTTGTCTAGATTTTCTCATAAATAAATGGAGTTAGCACGTGGTTCTGTTGCACAATTTTTGCATTGAGAAGCATGTTGTGGAGACAAACAAGCATTTTAAACTAGCAGGTTGGTAGTGTGAATTAAGACGGGTTTGCTTTAAATTCTTCACAAAGAAAATTCAAAGCATGGTGAAACATAAGGGAAGCTGTACTCTGTTTGTTTGCATACTAGTGAAAGAAAAAATGTGTTGCATCCATCATCAATAATCCGCTTTCTGTATCACTTCTTGGCATAGATATTGAAAATTTGAAGACACAACACCTCTTGATTGTCTTTGACATTGACCCCGAATCTCCTAATTTTACCCATATCTACAGAGAGGGAGAGATCTCGTTACACTTTATCGCTTCATTTTGTCAAGTTCAACCACACATTTTTCTTTTTAAATGAGAGAAATTTGAAACATTTCCAGAAAAGGAACAGAATTTTGTATGCCATATATGTATAATGAGATGATAATGGTGAAACCAACAGTTCGAGTTTCACCCAAGCTTTGCTTACTAGCTGCACCATTTTGCTGGTGAAAGCTAGCTTACTTGCACGGGAAATAAAAGAAAGTCCGATAGCTGGACTGGTGACTTGATCTCACAAAAATATGTAGACAAAGTGAAAGCAAGCGAGTGGCAGTTGTTCGTTGCTGGCTTTTCTGCATGCTGTTACATAAAAAATCATGTTACATCCATCATTATCGCCAACCGTTCGGACAAATTGATATTGATATTATGTATCGCAACATAAATCCGTAATTCATAATACAGCGGAATTAAACTAATTTCCTTAAGTGTCCACGATTTAAAAGCTGCCACATTTAAACCAATGCTGTGATACTGTATTTTTTCAAATCACAAAAATGAACATCTGCTTTCTTTCCGTTCACTAAACCGTAATCGTTTTTTAAAACCTTTGTTGTTAGACGACTTGCAATAGCAGCGTATCAAGTTAAATAGGGCATTTTGAGGAGTAGCAAACATTAAGCAAGTTTTAGCAATTAAGATTTAATTTACTTCTCACAGCAGTCAACAATTTGTCCATTCCAAAAAACGAACGTCAATAGCTATAGTCATATTTACCATTATCATCACAAATTGCAGCACATCTTAGCATCTTCAAACTGTGACGCATGAGTTCATTTTCTCAAGGATAATTGCCAACCATAAAATCCAGATGGTTATTACAGTATGTAATTTTGTCAATTCGTGTCATATTATTAGCGTGTTATATAATCACAGTATTGAATATGATAATATTCCTGTCGTTTTATGATAATGATTGGAATTATTACGATAGTTTTAGATTGCCAATTGAGTATAGATTTTATTTACGAAGTTAAGGCCGAATCGGGAGAGAGTGAATTTGGATGTTGATGGTTTGCTAGCTTGGCTCTCTCTCTCTTTGGATCATATCATCATAATCATGTTCATGAGAAATATAGGTACATAAGATTGGTTTGTATGCAGCAGAAGATGACCGCATTCCAAAGATGTGAATAATTACATTACGTGCATTAATGCCTAATTAGAATGACGGATGGGAGCAATGACATACGTCACTTCACTATGTTGGTGTAATAATTAATTCCAAGTGAGAAACTATATTTGTATAAAAATTTATGTTTAATTGTGAGAACATTATATTTTTTAAATATGTAAATATGCATTATTCTCATCCCACTCCAATACTATGTTATGCGATTCATTATTCTACGCCACGAGTACATACCATTAAGGCTTAAATAATACAATTTATGAGCATATTAAGTTCTAAGTGCTATTAAGTTAATATTGCATAGGTCATAATTGCGAATAATGTGGTGATACAAACCTTGTACGCAAATAGAGTAGCTCAGACGAAATTAAAGATTGCAAGAGAATGTCAGATCAGCCTACAAATACAGCTGTCCCTTCCTCGTCGGACAAGGAATTCTTATGGATTGTTCTTGGACTGGTAAAATTAATAAAAATTTAAACTGTGTAGCTAAATATTCACATTTACTGATCCATTCGCAGATCATGACGGCGTTCCGAGCCGCATCCCTTCTCATCGTGCTGCTTTATCCACTTTTAGTGTTTATGGATTTGGAAGGAGCAACTTGTCACAACTTTTTCGGTGACTATCTCTGCATACATTTTTAATTAACAGTGTATCGTTCTTCAGGAACCGTATTAATATTTTGATGAATCATGTTTAGACTACCACCTGGCTCCTTACTTTGTTTCCTATATTTTGGCAAGTATTGGCTGCACCGCAAACTTTTTCTTTATGACAAGACAGGAAAAAACGTCTTTTCCCAGAGTAATTTTTTTATTTATTTATCTCAAATTTTAATTGATTTCTTTACCCTATATTTCCATAGTTTAAATTGAATTTCAGTCGAAGCATGGAGCCTACAAGTATCACCGGTGCTTTTTCAGAGCTGTAATCCTTATCCAAATTTTGATTCTGGCTGTGTATGCAGTGGGATGCCTGGATAAATCTGGGCTTGCACCATACATGGCTCTCATTTTTGTAACCATTATATTAGCGGACGTTTCCCTTTACAAGATGATAGAAACGCAGCAAGTCCCCCTGCCACAAGTTATATACTATCCTCCAAATAATTCTTAGTGTTTATGTCATGTGAATCTGTTTGAGACGGAATCAAAAGCTCTGTGCGACACCTTTGGGAGATCCGCAGGTGCGGATATGAAAGAGTCCACATGTTTTTTGTTTGTATATAAGTTTCCCTACCATGCCAAATACGTGGTGTTGTTTGCCATTCCTAGTTATGTATGTCACTTCATGTATGTTACACTAGGTATGTCACTTTTGAGTATGTCACTTTTGAGTATTTCACTTTTGAGTATGTCACTTTTGAGTATTTCACTTTTGAGTATGTTACTTTATGTATATCACATTTGCTTAGTAGTAACTAGTAACCCTCACGTATGCTGCACGCTCATTCTCGTTCTGGAAGTTGGCATGTCCACAACTAGTTTCAGTGTAGCTCTCGCCAACCTCAAATATTTGTTATAAGTATCTCTTTGCAATATTACCTCAAATATTTGTTATAAGTATCTCTTTGCAATATTACCTCAAATATTTGATATAAGTATCTCGTTTAAATATTCGTTATTAATATTTCCCCATATATTTGTTACTAATATTTTGCCTATTGGTGTTCATCGGTGGAAGTATATGCTCATACATTCCACAACAATAAGTCACTTCTCGTTCGGCCTTTGGTACGGTCGGTTACGTATTGTTGTTATTCTATCGTGTTCTTGTTAATACATTTGAAGTATCTCCAATAAATACTTATTCTAAATATTTATCTGAAATATTAACTTGAAATATTACACTCAAATATTACTTTGAAATATTTCTCTACACCTCACTTAAAATTTTTGGCCATAATATGTATTACTAATATTCTTCTTCAATACCAATCACCAGCAATTCGTCAAATATTAAACTGCAATATTTATCAAAATACTCATCCTAAATATTAACCATTTTCTTGGACTAACAACGGTCATATCGTATGGTCTTACAAACCGGGGCATAATAACTTTTATAAACTTTACAAACAGAATCTGAGAATGGATTTTAATTATAGGTTGTTGCCAGTTCATCATTTTCATTAATCTTCCCGTTTCCATGTCATTCATCATGTCTCACAGAGACCTTCATTTCAGTCGCAGTAAAGCAATGGTGGCAATGTCACCTACCTACATGTCACCTACTATGTCACCTACCTCCTATGTCACCAACTTGCATACGTCACCTACCAAAATTTAATTAGTTTAAATAAGCCAATTATAACCAAACCAGACATTTAAACACATTTAAACATAAGGTTTGTGTTATAATTGGTTATTTAACTATTTTAGATTTGGTAGGTGACCATAGTAGGTGACAGTAGGTGACATAGCCAGGTAGGTGACATTGCCACCATTGCTTTACTGCGACCTACCTTCATTTCTATTCAAATTCTTAGATATTTCTTTTTTGCTTGGTTAGTGAGTGGCTACAAACGCCATTTCTACTATTTTAGCAAGTAATGCATATACATAAGCATATGTAAAACTGTCAGTCGAATTAACACAAAATAGCAATTTAAAAAATTGCTAGTTTCAAATGGCTTCCGTCATCGAACTACGAACATTCAAAAGCGTGGTTGGTTGGTTTGTCCAAAATATGCTTTTTGCTTACTTTTTAACTAATGGAATTTCAGGCAAAGGAGAAAAAATGCCTTTTTTGTTAGAAATGAATTGAAACGCGTTATATGCATAATGAAAAGTATGAGTTGACTCTGAAATCATGGGATTGTGTGATAGAAAATGAGAGTCCTAGCGGAGACTTTGTTCGACAGCTGCAAATACTTCCCCTACAACATGCTGCGCAAATGCTACACATGCTGCCGATATCGGTAACATTTTCATTTCAAATTGTAATATGGGTTGGTATGGCAAAATATTAAAACCATAAGAAAAGCCAAATGAAATTGGCTCAGTTTGGCTCAGACATGTCATTTCTATGTAAAAGTGTACGCTCTTTTCAACGGAACTCTCAGTTTTTTAAATTTTGAAATGGTAAGGACACGAGCTAAGATTTATAAAATGTTGCCGATAGTAATGTAAAAGTGTGCAGCATTTACGCAGCACTTTTGTGTTACCGATATTGGCAACAAGTTGGCATGGTAGGGGTAGTATTTTCAACTGCCGTATGAACAGGTTTCAAACTTGATGTATGATGATGTATGCGTGCAGAGAGAGAGAGAGAAGAGTAGTCATTGGGGTGCTAGAAGTTGGGTGAGTCAGTTGCACATTTGCTGTTCTCTTATGAGGAATAATTTGAGAAACTATTAGTACTGATTATAAGTACTTATTATAAATATTCATCTAAATATTTGAAGTGACATCCATTGAATAAGAAGCTGAGTTAAATATAACTTATTCGAGTGTAAGTAGTCGAGCAAGCAAGTTGTACTTTTACTTCTTTTCTGAGAATTCTATTGTAAAGAAATTAGTATTGAAAATTACTACTGATAATTATTATTTGTCTAAATATTTGAAGTCCTTCCCATTTAATAAAGCCTTCATATTCTAAGGTTAATATAAACTGTTCTTGTGTTGTGAAGCAGTGATCACTTCTCTATTTAGTATTAATTATAATTACTAACAATTAATATTTGAGAATTAGTATTTGGGATTTGAGTTGTCCTCGACCATAAATACTGACAATTAATATTTGAGACTCAAAACTGCCCTAGGGCTTAGCATTTCCTAAATACTTATTACTGATCTTAATGTCTCATATTTGAGAGTCGGATTGGCCAGTGAAATAAGTGAGATATTAGTATTTAATATTAATAGGGATCTGAAATACTTACTTCAGACTGAAGTACGCATCCAATCCTTCGCTAGTGAACTACGGAAAGCATTCGGACGGTTGGACTTTTGTAATTACGTTATTAAATTATTATCTATTAGACTTCATACATTTACTCTGCCTTTCATCTCACGATGAATCCTTTTTAAATTGACCGACAATATCAAGCTGAATTTAATGTTCTGATAGTGGAGCTGCTCCAAACCGACTCCACGTTCATCTTCTGCCTGTCCCTGTTTTTCCATTCCCAATTCTTGCAATACAGGGAAGGAAAGCAGTATGATTCTTCATTTCGTTGTAGAAAGAAACTAATCCTCATATCATATTTACGTACAAAAGAGGTGCATAATGTTGTACACGTTTTCTCACACCTTCATGCTCCAAGGATGCATGAAAGGGGTTGCCAAATATTGATCAAAAGTTAGTTGTATGTTTTATGCAAATTTCAGGCAATGAGGTGTCAAACGTTTTGGGCTTAGTCGTACAAGAAACGTTGTTGAACGTTACCGAAACGTTCGAACGTTTTCAGTCGCTTTTCTGTGTTGCGGGAAAGGCTCAAGGAGAAATATGCTAACTACTTATTGACCCGAACAGATAAATATCACATTGCTGATATTCCTTACGAAACGTCAGGTCATGTTTGTGACATTCAGCATTCATTTGTTGTTAGTATAGAAATTAAAAACGTAAACGCACATGAAAATTACGTTAGGGGCCGGATCCCGATTGAGTACCTTTAACGGTTTGTATTTTCTCCTTCATGCCGGCCCTCAAGCTCTTGTAAAATTTAGATCAATTCTGAGAATAAAAAACTTGAGAAGCGGCGTTTGAAACTCATTCTCTGTTTGCCTCTCAAGCGAACAAGTTCTAGAGTTCATTTGTACCGTTACCACACTTGTTAACATTGATTGATTGAACGGTTCTGGAACAACTAGGTGGATATTTGTAGGCTGAAAACTCATTTCTTTTGCAATTAGTTCTGAGGAACGTTCTCAAACCCTGTTCTCTTCTGCAGGTGGCTATCCGGGATTGTTAGGAACTTTGAAAATAAGTAGTGGTATTTATAATATTATTGTAATTGCTAACAATTTAATAAATTATCTACATTTTTCTTTTATTTCAGAAAATTCATCAGGTAAGGATGGATGTGACTGCCCAACTCCAGATTCTTCCGGAGGACTTGAGCCGTCATGACGAAAATTGCTTCTACCGCCAATATATGGAAGAAGATAGGGAAAGTAGTTTTCGGTCCCCAGCCACAATGGAGAACGAACTTAGAGAGAATTACAAAGCTGAGGTAGTTTCATCTCGTCACGTTTCCAAGAGGAGAAAGAAGGGAGGGCGCGGAGCTGCATCTGCCAAACCGGAGCCATTGACGCCTGATGAGGAGGCGTGGGTCAATGCAAAAGTGGAGGAGGCGCTGACACCCGACGGTCCGATTCAATGGTACTTAAAAAGTCAACAAGAGGAGTTTCAAAAGGCTAAGGAACATGTGCGGCAACTCTGTAAATGTTCCAAGGACAAGGTAACTACATATTGAAAGGAAATTGTCCTAAGCAAAATAAATACACTAATTTGCTTACTTTTCTTAATTGTCATTTTGTGAAGATGAGCATGGACAACAACACTGACCAACCTGGGCCTTCCAATGCACGAGCGATTAACATCGAAGTAGTTGCAATTAAAACAGAGCCCTTGATGACTGGAGGAGATGAAGATGCAGAGATGGAGGAAGATGAAGCTTTCTTTTCTAATTGAGCTTGCCTTTTGTGTCCAGCTGTAAATATCTTAATACTATTCGTATTTTCTTCAATATTTGTTAAATAATTTTTCAAAACAATGAACTATTGATGGAGCTGGCGTTAACTTGATAATAAATTCAGATTATTAGATTGACATCTAAATTGGTAACCCACTCTTTGCCCGCAATACTTTTTATTTACATTGAAATACAACGCACAAACAAACATATTGAATATACGGGTGAGAATACAATATATTAGATCCGTGTTATCAGAACTGCCATACACACAGAAATTCAAGTGCATTCATATTATTCAGTTAAAGAATAGCTTAAGTTAGGCATAATTCTTACATAAACAAAAGAAGAGAAAGTGTCTCTCAGTATCCACCGAATTTAATACATTCGAAGGGAGATTGATTGCAAAGAAGCGATTTATTCCAAAGGTGTGGTCGAATATTGACTCAAAAACTTTCGGCATCAAAAACTCGGAACTATCAGAACATTTTGTTTCAAGGGAGATTCAAACCCGCACTGACAACCCGTATCCTAACAAATCACTACATTTCGGAGCGGCACCAACGCCATGTTCACTTTATCATGGTCAGAATGTATATAAAGCCAAACGCCTTGTGGAGACTGAACTGGAATCTGATTTGGATGTCACTACCATTCGGAAACCTTGGGGGGTAATAGAAGGTGATTTGATACGATTCAAATTTCTTATAGAGTGCTTCCACAGCTCCAACTCCTCAAGTGCTAAGAAAAGAAACCTTCTGACTTCCTCATTTTGTGGGAAAATTAAAGCATTTTCCACAAAAAGCATATCTTCAGTCAAATCGGAAGACAGGGCTAAACGAGATGTTAATGGAGAAGATACATGTAGGGTCTTCGCTCCTTTGTGTAACTCTTGGTAGGTTCTGTAACTCTAACCCTTAAAACACATAGACAGTCGTAATGAGAAAACTCATACGCATTGGGCGACCGGCGTGCGTCTCCCGTCCCCGACTGTTATTTTTTTTTTTTTTTTGCGTTTTTTTTTGTCGCGCAACCCACGGCTTCCGGGCCCCGGAGGAGACAGGTTTGTGAAGAGCACATTGGCCCCAAAATCTCGCGTGTACATTACCTTGTCCCATAGAAAATGTGGCTATATGCTCTTCCAAAATGCGTAATGCGTTTCCCATTACGACTTCTCTACCTTAGTTGATGTTGTTGAGTGAGATCGAACACGTTTTTTCAAGAACACAAACAGAACAGGAAAGGACTCGTCCAGATATTCATTCATTTGTATTTGAGTTCGGTGGTTGACTACATCGAAAAAAGATTAAGTAAGATAATTAATTGTTGGTTCAACATATATCTGTATTGAGTCAAAATCGTTGGTCTGTTATTGAATTGCTAGTAGCAGGTCGTTGTTGATTGTGATTTTAGTTAGATCAACTCTATTAAAGTTGATTTTAGACATTGGTCAAATTGCTGATAAATAATGGACGGTCAACCAAACCGAAAGAAGTCAAAGGGGAATGGAGTCAAGGATATTGCCTCGTCATCCGTTGAACCAGTTTCCGGGAATGAAGGAAGAATGGAGGATTTAGACTTAAGGGGCCGGAACAAGGATTACTTCACTCCAGCGGTTATGGTGAGCGACTATTAAAAACGCTAGTTTATTAGTTACGTAAGATTCGATTGTTCAGTTATATATGTGTTTTCCTTTGTTATCCAGTTATTTGGCCAAAAATCTTGGACTATGTGACAGATCCCAAAGATGTTGTTTCCGTTATGAATGCGTCGGCAGTGTTCAGCGATTTGCTGAAGAAGCGGAAGGCGCCAGCTCTGCTTCCTCTTGTAAATGCACTATTAAACTGAAAATTATAAAACTAGGATACTCAAGAACGCTCTTTATCTACTCTTTTTTTCGTTGTAGGTGCTTCCGGTTCTGCTCAAACAAAAGCGAATAGCTTTGGCCCACCACGATGTCTTCAACTGTCGTCTTCTGAACAAGCAGGTGAAAGCAATTGTTGATGACCTTTTTGCCAACGAAAGACAGCTCCAGTTTGGGTATATCCGTCAACGTTCCTGGATGCTGATTAATGATGAAGCTATCCAAGCATTCATGGAGGGCACTCAAGGCATCACGGGAAATCCATTTTTGAGAAGACGATGCGAAGTAAGCTTGGACTATGAGGGGGAGGAGCTCAGCAACGTAATGGAGATTCTTCGACGGTTTGGCTGCGACCTACTCCGCGTTTGTTTCAAACTCAGCCTGAATTCATCACCACGGCGGGCATTGCGAGTTTTTAAACGGGCCTTGCGGTATCTTTCCAACGTGCAGAGATTGGAACTGGACTTTTCTGACATTGATGAGGACGAATGGCAACGGCACAAAACGATCGTGAGCCACACACCTTTTCCACTTCTGGAGGCTCTCAGAACTTTCGAATTTAAGTGCTATTATCTTATGGATTTTGATCATCCTCACCCTCAACTCTCTGCATGCCTGGGTTCCTTTGTTAGACCAATCTTGAAAACCTATGGGAACCAGTTAACAAGTCTCGAATTCGATAACGTTTCCTTAATAGGAGAACCCTGGAGATCACTAGATTTTGCTAATTTGTTAGATTTAAAAGTGCTATTCTACAATATTCAAGAAAGCAATGATAAGATGAGCCAGGTCTACTCTAACCTGGCAAAACTTGAATGTCCCAAGTTGGAGGGCTTAATTGTGTGGGGATGTGGAATGGGGGTGACAGTGGAAACGTTTTTGACGTTGAATAGATTCAGGGAAAGTCTCAGGACGCTACAATTTACAGAGAGCTTGGGAGATGAAATGGAGCCGTTTCAAGTGGATCCGTTGGATGTACAGGAGTTTCCTCATGTAACGCGTTTGACATTGTGCATTTTGGACGTTGAAACTCCATTTCGGCATCTGTTTCGCATGATGTTTACGAAGCTGCAGGAATTACAGTTTGAACCAACAGGTCTGTCTGCTTATCCACCACCGGTGCCAGATGAAAACATTCGAAGGAGCTACTTCGCCATCTTCCCCCACCTCAGACAGATAACTTGGCTCCAAAGATGGGGAATGAAGCCGACTGTGTTTTCGCGTTAGAACAACATATGAAATTTAGATAGCTGGGGTAGCTGTGTTTTTTTGTATTAGACCCGTTGTTGATCTGTTGTTTTTAATATTAGTTTGTCACATACTCCACTATGTTATACTTATATTATGTTATGATATGAAATAAAAATTAAATACAGTTAATTATTGATTACATGTTTGTGGCAGACTAGAATTTTGCTTTGTTTTCCAAATCATACAATAATCAACATCATTGTCATCATTCCAGACACGCTGAGTCTGGGTTCGAGGCTCGAGGCACCAGCTTGTCAATGGATGGCTAACACGCTTTGGTAGATTTTTTGACCTAAGGTATATCGGCTTTCCTTTTAATGTTTACCATACCTTACAATACATACAAAACTCAGCATTCAATTTGTCATTTGTTCGAAATTAACTTACTTATGAGTTATCCTAAAATGCATGCTTATCACGAACGACTCGATGGTGTGGACTTGTTGATGGTTTGGACATCACCCCAAATTTTTACATGTAAATCAAATGTGAGATTATATAACTCACTTACCAGCTGTAGTGCAAGTAAATCCAGGATAAAAATGTGCTGGCATTAAACAATGATGGATTTTAAGTTGCTTAGTATCGCTTTTCGAAATTTGCAATTGCATAATATGAAAAAACTTCGTTTTAATTCCATGTCACTTTTAACTCATTTATCTTAAAGTTTCTAACATTTCACAGCATCGTCACAACATGACATTTTAAATTTCATGGATTTGATTTTATGGATTGAATTTTGAGGTTTTCTCCACGATGACCAAAGAGAACAGTCTGATGACCTGCGAAGTGGATTTGAGAGAGAAAAGAATGAGCATAATGAGAAAATTGACTCCGGCGGTTCAATTGTTAAAAATGAAAGTCTCAGCGAAAATTCTTAAACGATTCATATTTTAGGAATATTGCAAATGGGATGATGGAATCTAAAAAATCGAGTGGTAGCTTAATATTAAGTCAATTTTCAAGTGAAACTCAGCTAAGCCAAATCCAGAACAGGTTAGGACTCAGCAACAATGCGCCCTCCAACAATGGAGATAAACCCCTGAACCGAAACCAAACGAAGCTATTGTTGGAGAAAGTCATGGGTCCTGAAGCTAGTAAGAACACTTCCAGTGGAAAATCTTTTACTCCAGGAGGTGAACAACGACAGGGAACCAAGCGACGGAATATCATGGATCTATTGTAGGCAACAACATGATGAATGAGCAGTGACTGCTCAGCAGTCGGTTTCTGTTCAACTGCAAAAACAAGTCATAGGGATAAGCTCAGCTACTGCTTTCACCAGAATTCCAGCAACTAGTGTTTATCAGGAGCGTGTCACAAAATGATTACAAAATGCCTGTCAACTTGGCTAGATCCTATGAACGGATCTTCCGTAGCGTTTTAAAAGATGTCGACCAGCGATGCCAAGCCAGTTGAATTTTTTTCAGTTACTTGCCATTGCAAGGCCGGAAAAATGATTTCATCCTCAATTTCAAAACATTCTTTCCAACCCACAACCAATCCACAAAAGATATGATAAGCTAATATTTCGTGCGGTTGATTTTCTCCGTCAAGTCAATGTTAACTGTTGCGTATCGTTGCGTATCCAAATCAGATACAAAAACACACAACTGGTGTTACAGATCAGTGCATTTTCATTTTCCGCCAACCTACATGGAGGCTCAAGGTCCGAACAGCAATCAAAACTGCATTTGTTGAGATTGCGTGCAATTAGCATTGTGGGCTAAGAGTAAGAATATCAATACCGACAAACTAGATATTTTTTGAGTGATCGGCCAACAAAGCAAGTCTAAGAAGCTGGTCGGCCATCTTGAAATTTAGATAATCGACAGAATATTAGAGATTGGTTAAGTTTCTTTCGCTGTCACCTTGTCATTTACATTGTACAAAGTCTGATGATACGGGAAATGGATTTGGGAAGGAAAGTTTGCCTCATAATGGTATTAAATTGACTCCGGCGGAGAAAGGTTTAACAACTATCAGTCTGGTTACAATGAGAGTCTATAAATTCGAGAAATTTTAGTAAATGACATGTTGGAATCTAATAAACCTAGTGATAGCTCAAAGTTTAGTCAATTTTTTAAGCGAAACTCAGCTGCGCCAGATCCTGGAGTGAATAATACTGCGAACTTTGATAAACATGAAAACAATTAACAATGGAGAATTACTTCGTAATATGCAAATAAAGAAGAATGCTTGAGTCGAGTCAACCCTGTCAGCCCCCTGAACCGAAACCAAATGAGGCTGCCATACCTTGAGGCTAAAGACAACGTAGACGCTGTCAGGAAATTAGTTACGCCATTGTTGGAGAAAGTAATCACTCACGAACGTGTCATGAAGCTAGTAAAAAGGTTTTCAGCGGAAAACCTTTAGGAGGTGAACACGGATAGGCAAATGAGCATGGGAAAGTCATGGATCAATTTAACAAACCTCCCCACCAAACTAGCAACAATCTCAACGCCGAGTCAACGCCAGTGCCAGAAAATGGTCCTCACACTAATACCCTGCATGACATTCCTAACAACATGATGAACTCGCAGTTTGCCAATACATTTCTCTTATAACAATGCATTGTTTATGGCCCCATAGAAAATGTGGATATGTGCTCTGCACAAAATGCGTTTCCCATTACGACTTCTCTGCCTTAATGTTCCTGAGTGAGATCGAACACGTTTTTTGAAGAACACAAAGGACAGAAAAAGACAAGACATTTCTTCGCTTGTACTTGAGCTCAGTGGTTGATAACATCGAAGGAAGCTTGTCGGTTAAACTTGGATCTCTGTTACTGCGCTATATAGTTTAGGTTGAGATATATTTATTTGGTCGTTTGTCTGCGCTTGGTCAGCGTTATGTAAATTGGTATTAATCCGAGTTGAAAGGAAAACCCATGCTCACTTTCTTTTGTTTCAACTTTAACACTATTTTTCGTATTTACGGGACTGATAAGGAAACGTGTTCCTAATCCGTCGTTTGTTAGCTTGTAAGATTTACATAATGTTCATGAACTTTGACATATTATGATTTATTATGATTTATGTAGATTGGTTCTTTTGTTCGCAGTAGTATAAAAAGGGACCCAACTTTGTATTTGGCATTCACTTTCGCTTTGCTCGTTGAGAGGATATGAGCTCGATAGAAGAGTCAATCTACTGGTTGTTATTTTTGCTGAAAGTATTGCAATAAACACAGTAGAATTTGGAAACTTTGTTGTTTGTTTCTTATTTTTTTCCTAGGAACTTTGTTCTTTTTGTTTCATTCCCAGAAGGGAACATTGACTTTCACTTCCGGGAAAGTTCCCGTTTCGTTCCTATTTCGAATTAGAATCATTTCTGAAGGGAACCTTCGTGTTTCAGAGCAGTTGCACAGTACTCAAAGTTCCCATTCAGATTCCTCTGCAAGAGGTGGTTCTTTGTTTTTTTGAACTTTCGATACCACTGCAGATTGTTGCCGATAGTGTTTGCGAAGGGCTATTTTACATCTGTTATTAAATTGATTAAGTAAGTCGTTGTCGATTGCGATTTTAGTAGACCAACTCAATTGACTCAAGTTAAGTTGATTTCGGCCATTCGGTCAGATTGGCTGAATTAAAATGGACGGTTA
>LJIJ01002615.1:0-25244 GCA_001718145.1 Orchesella cincta
TTTGGAAACGACTAATAACAAAGCAAATGGTTTTGTGGATCAATCATTAGCTTGTAAATTTCATAGCAAAATTACTTTGTGGGTCACCTGAGAGCTATGAAGTTTGAAGGAATAACTGCTGCCCTAAGAAAAGAAGTTCTTCAAAACTGTTTTGAGTGCCTTGATGTAGAGATAACAAGTGAATACTATCGCAAACAAGTATCTGTCTGCGTCAATTCTCCCTCTCAAAAGCTAAGTACTTACAAATTCATCAACATCATGTTTTTTAGGTTTATAGAGCGCTACTCCTGAAAAAGACTGTTGACAGGAATGCCAGCTTTAGCAATTTTCTCAAAGCATTGTAGCTGGACAGAAGGATACAGTGTGGATCTACGCGTGTGTCAACGCCAACGCTCTTTCATTTGTTACAACTCAATTTTATCTTTCGAGGTCGATGCTCCGTTATCGCCATTAGACTTTGACAAGCTTGTTGTGCTAGCAGTAATTTATGCAGATGTCCCAATAACACGCTTAGTGGTTGAGCTGTTTGAAAAGAAAATGAAAAGTAAATTTACAGAAGTCAAAATATATCTGGAAAAGAAAGACATCTCAATGGTGTCCTTAGCAGCGTGTAGAGGAAACTACGGTTTAGTGGAATACCTACTTAATGACCAATGCTTCAGACTCCAACTTCATGACCACAAAGTACTGGAAGTGCTTAAGTACTGCTTGAATTACACCAGCCGTATTTGTAAATGCGAAGTAAATGAGAGAAAGCGCATAGTCGATCTATTTCTTACAACTGATGTGATGGTGCTCCAGCGTATCTTACCTTCCTCATGGAACGTGCATGTGGATTTGATTGTCTATCTCATCAGTCTCGGCGCGGATATTCATGCTAAAGATAAATACAACAACAACAACATACTTCATCGTTGTCCAGAGTACTTGACACCGCCGGAGTATCATGAAATTGTTAGTTTAATCCATTTGAAGGATAGTACTTGCATTGCTCGACTATTTAAAGAAATTAATAATGACGGAGAAACTGCATTTCATGTGGCGGTGGAACATTTAGAGTTACTAGATGAGACTATTGACCTCTTTTCAGAGGCCCAAGTTGATTTTAATGCTCTAACCAGAGACGGAGATAGCGTATTTGTTCGTGCTGTAAAGTGCTTGAGAAGTGCACGTTTATTGGATGCACTCTACCGATCTGGTGCTGACATCCATGCAAAAGATGGAGATGGAGACCCTGCTTCTGTTTATTGTAGTGATAATCAAACGGCATTAAGATATTTGAGTTCACGCGGAGTTGCAGTCTAGCACACACAGGAAGGCATAATACCTCAATAGAGCACAAATCTATATTCTAATTGATTCAATGATAAAGTGCTGTGATTCAATAACAAACTATTTATCAAATTCTATTTCAGATTCAATCTCAACGGTTACCTATTTTTCAACTCCCAAAATGTGTAATTACAGTGGCAAATGTTGTAATGTATCTGTTTTCAGTCTTGTGTTTGCGAACTTCCGATATTGTACATAAGTAAAGTAAACAGAGTTTCTGAAACATACATGGATGCTAACTGACTGTGTACAAACTGCTAAATAAGCAAATAATTGTCTTTTACTCAAGTATATACAATAGTTATTAAATCGAAAATGCAAAATCAAGTCTTAAACTCGTTTTAAAGTTGTAGTTGTTCAGCAGTTGTTATCTTAAGTTTAACGTGAATTTTTCGTTTAATTTTAAGTGAAACAAAATGAGCACATTTATTTCATGTATCATAGTTCTAAAATCACAATCATCATAAAATTTTATTTACATTATAATTTATAGTAAATAAAAATAATTTATTGTCACATGAATTGCAAGTAAATGACAAGTGACATTTCTTTCTAGCTGAACCACAACTGCTTTATCATCTTTTTTTAATGATTGATTGTTACAGTGTTTTAGGTGGTTTTAACAATTTATTTATAGAGCGAATAATGAATCAGAAGTTTACAAGAACCTAGGTATATTTTATCATCTTTATCATTTTATCATCATTCATGCAAGTCACACGGAATCAACTCTTCATCATCATCATCATCATAGCCATGCACGTATTTTTAGTGTTTAACAAGCCTGTAATATAGAAAAGAAGAACATCACAGCTCACGCATAAGCTGCCCAGGTCTGTGAGAACTTTTACATTACAAATGACGGATCTACATCAGCTTTCTGCTACTGTCAACTATTCCCCTGTAGCGGCTCTTTATGTCGCATGCTTGCATGTAAATACCAAGCTCAGCTCAAGAACTAAATTTACTAGGCAGATTTATGCATGTTTCGCTTTCTTCTTAGCAGTTCAGTTGATAAACTTTTTTTTCACTGTTGGAATCGCGTCTGAATTCAGAGTTTAAAAATTAGACGTATTGTTAGTTATTAATCATTTTCATTTAAGAGCTTTATGTGAAACGAATAACGTCTATTTTCTTCATGATGTTTTAAAACTTTTTTTTGTACATTTACGAATTCATTAGTCTCAATAAAACGCTTCGCATGCCAACTGATTTAAATTACGGATTATTTATAGGTTAAACATTTAAAAAGCATTGCAATGCAATGTTAGATTTCTATAAATTCACATATTTGGAGAATTGTGATAATGATCTAATTTTCACACTTGGACGAGATTTAAATTGGTTGTAAGTATAGTTATATTGATTGTACTATTGTTCAGCGATACCATTTTTGCAAAACATTCAATAATCATAATATTTCAGAAACACAAGAAAGCATATACCAGTTAATCGTGGTTAAAAAAGTAATTGTGTAACAACGCTATGCATTCTGTAAAGGAAACTTGTTCTTTCCTCTATTTATGCCATTAGAGTAATCTTTAATGTACTTTTGTTTCTATTTAAACAATAAAGCTAATATTATTACTAAATAGTTGTAACCTAAAATGTTTATAACTATCATAACGTGGCCCCCAAACTACATCAAACATCCAAAGATTTTGTTATGTTAAAACGCTTGCCATGGTTTACGAATAATATTAATAATACGAATTCGTGTAATCCTACGTAGATTCCATTACTACCCAAATTTTGAGTTTTCCATTTGGACTCAATTTTGATTCACAGATTCCGCTTTTAAGCGACAGTGGCTGGAGCACTGGTATTCTTTTAATGATTAACTGTTAAACGAAGCAACTGAAATGTTTAAATAAACGTTTAAACGCATAAATTAACCCAATACTAGTTATAAAAGTAATTTGGCTAACCTGTAGCACTTTCCCTCTTAGCATTAGTTGCTGCGGAATTGTTAGCGTAAATGTTTTTTGGGAGAATTACACGAGGATATGCTGACTTCCTGAAACTTCAGATGACGTCCAAAGTTTTGACTGTTGTTATTTCTGTAAATAAGAATGACATAAAAAGTACGAACATAGTTATCGTAATAAAACTTCCTTAAAAGTTCTCATTTTACATTCATCATTCCTAATATACCACCGATTTCCTTATCAACATTGTCATATTATTCTCTAAATCCTCTGACGTTTCGTCTTTTCTCATTTTGCTGCTATTTGTTTGAAACTTTCATTCTTCTCCCTTCCATGTTGGTCTGTATTCTTTAAACGCTAGGATTTCTTATCTTCCTACCAAACCACTATGGTAATACAGTTGCAAAAACCAGGATATATTTTTGTAAAGTTACTTACTTACTATTTCGTCTCATTTTCTCATTTCTGCAGGCTCTGTTTCTCTCTCTCTTTCCCTTGTTCTTTTCATTGGTGGGGTTACTCAATCCGTAAAACCTGGATATTGCTCAAAAAGTATCAGCAAGACCATTCATGCCAATGTTTCCGCTGTTAATATAATAACAATAGTTTAGTTCTATTACTATTGAAATCAAAGATGTAGTACAAAAAAATTTAATTGTTATAAAAATTATTAAACTTTTACTGCTAATCAAACAGTAACTAGAATGCTTGAAGCTTTTTCATTCATCCCAGAAGCAGCAGAGGTTCATCGTATCATCATTTGTTCAAGATCATAGCAAGGAAAGTCAGACTGAGCTGCTACAGAGCTATGCATCTCATCCTCCGAGTCTTCAACAAGCCTGCAACACAAAATAAAAAATATACTGCATCTACACGCTGTAGGTATCACTCACTTGCAAAATAGTTATACCAATATTTAATTGAGCCCCATTCCATATAATATAGACAAGTGTAGTTTTGCTTTGCATTTACTACTATTGCTATTTTGCTGCTGCTGTTTTCTTCTTGTGACATGCTACTTTAAACTTGTGAAGCTAAACGTACCAAAAGCAGATGGATGCATTTCGTATTTAATAAGGCTTGTAATTGCTTGTGAACGTGAAATCGAAACTGATCTAATATGAACAGCTAGTTCTACTGGCTGTGATGCCAAGCTGCTTTCTAGCTTTAACAGTCTCAGTTCAAAAAGTAAACGCTGATTTCACTGTTTAAATTTAATCTGGTTTCGAAATTTGCAGTTAGTCATCTACGTACGTGTAATTAGTTTTCATTTAAATTATTACTCTCAACTCAATAAGCAATAAAAACTAGCTGTATGGAATTAATACTTTACTTGTGTCACCCAAATTTGCTACTTTCATAAGTTTCAATAAACTATTTCACAGATCAAATGATTGGTACCATTTTTTTCACAGTGAAAACTATATAAAAACTCGACTCGGCCCTGCTTGAATATGAAAAGTCATACCATTGGAGACTGGTTGTAATTATTACATTTGTGTAGGTGCAGGGGCTTAAAATCGATTTAAAGCACACTGTTATTGAACTATTAGCATTGACGTTATATTTCCATAAAAACTATTGCAAATACAAAGTGTTCATTTCCACCAATCTTCATGGTTGAATTGGTGGTAGTACTACACTCCTGATCAATTTCATTGGATTTTAGAATCACGCCAAAAGCAGTTTCGTCTTCATATTAGCTCTCTATAGGAAGAAGGCTAGCAAGCAGTAACAAAAGCTGTTTTGAATTTTCCGCACTGAACTGAAAAATTACAACAAACGTTTAACCAACATTTTTAACATTGAACTTAAATACAAACCAGATTGTTGCTTTTTCTATTGTATCACTGAAGCTTATATACCATTAGTTCCATAATCGGGAATGCTTCCTCATTGACTCGACACTTTTGGATTTGATTTCCACGTTCCAACGACAGCAGCATAAAACAAATATCCCTTTAACGCTCACCTGTTGAATAAATTAATCAAAACTTTATATCAGAAATCACCGTTGGCATACAACGTTTTTCATACCTACTACGTATTTCTTGAAACTGCATTCATTTAAAATCAAATGTAAAATATAACTATAGCTCTTTAAGTTGAGATAATCAAAATAAATGTGAATTAATCATTTTTTAAGTCTTTGCTTTTTATAAATTGCATTGTTATACAATTTAAATAATACGTGTTTAAGCGTGTTAAAAATTACAATTCTAAAATTAATTTATGCCTACTTAGTAGTTTATTCTCTGTTGTAAATTTAGGTACAAATTTTTTAAAGATTCATTTCATGTGGTGAACTGAAGACAGCGGTCATGTAATTTTTATTGCACCTTTAAAATACATTTAGAAAGTTACATTCTGATAATCCTGGGTGGCCACTTCTGAGAAATGAGGGCAGACGGACGTTTCGTTATTTATGAGGTCAATACTATATACAATTAAAAAACATGTTACAGATTATAATAGGTTAAACACGTTTTATTCGCTTAGTTTTACAAAGTACTCACTCGCATTCAATCAATCCGAACGTCAAGGAAAACAATTCCAGATAGGCATCGAGTAACACTTTGATCGAAAAAGCATATCTTCGTGTCTTTTTTATAGTAGCAGTAAATTAAATTCAGTTGATTCACGGAGAATGGATTCTCCTTTAGACGGGTTGAACACCTGATTAAGTTTAAAGCATTATTTTAAAACGGTTTGAAATGCGGAAAGCTTACTATAAATTTTGTGTATCATTTTTTTAAAATTGTAACTGTAATTCTTACCTATCAGTCCGGAATCCAGGTTTATAGCGTGGGTTTCAGAGTTAAATCTCCTTTTTAGGTGATAAACTGAATGAAGCATGTTAATGACAGGTGAGGCTCACTTATTTGAAAGAATTCCCACGAGTTTTCCTAAAATTATAACATGCTTGACTTTAATATTTTCGAAGGTCGAGTGTAGCTAATGCTGTAAAACAGTAAGTGATAAGCATTAACTATGAAATTATAGGTGCTGTCAGTACCGACGTATCTTTCAGTTCCACCCAAAGTGCAACATGATCTGAAGGAAGTTAGACACATTAAATATTAAAAATACAAATCTTTCCAACTTAGCCTTGTCATTAGAAAAATGTGATATTTTGTGTTTTTACCTCGTGTTCTTGGCCTGTTGAGTTGCAGTTTGTTGATATTTTTTATGAAAAGAGAATAGCCAGTAATGACCTCATCATTTCTATTGCGGTGTCTTTTCCTTGCCATTGTGTAGATAGTTATTAGGAAAATGATTTCTAACTGTGTAATATTTACTATCAACTGATTTAAGAAATATTGAATTCGCCTTTTGTTTTGTTTTTGTCTTTTTGTAGTGAAAATGTACAGAAAGAATATAGAAGAAAATCATACATCACTTTACATTGACATGGTATACCCCATCAGCCGGTCCGTAGTCATTCATTATCTACAGGCATTGGAAAAGCAACAGGTATATGGTATGTATATACATTTATGTTGTGGTTGGTTGGAGGTACAATCCAATGCACTCTCCGTTGCAGTTCTGTTATGTATAATGTACACAATGAAACGAAAATACTTTGTCTACTTTGGTGAGATGCTGTCTCAAAACTTTTGAGACAGCATACACTCTTTTGAGTCAAAAGGATGTATGCACTTTGGAGAAATGTCCTAAACCACATGCAATATAAACTTCAGCTAGTTTCCCCCTTTTGATACAAGTGAATTCATGACAAATTTTAAGCTTAATTTTTGGTTTAACGGAGTGTCTGAAAATAATTCCAGTAATTGCTCGTTTACATCCGATAGTTTCAAGTGGACGTGTTCTGTTGCCACAAAATAATTCTAAACTGCTTCATTGCATATTACACACTACTTTTAAATATATTTATCAAACTAAAATATATTAAAATAGATTTAATCTCATTAAAATACTTCAACGACGTACATGTATCACATTTTTAGTGTGTAAATCAGTCTAAATATGTTGTTGACCAGATAATGACACAAAATTATAAATATTTCTTCCAATAAAACACTGAACAACAAACCGTCAACAATAAGTTATTTGAATTGTACAATATATAGTGCGATTGAACGCCTTTTTAAATAATTTGCATATTAGCATCATCAGACTTCGTTAAATTATGGTTTGAATTTATATGGTAAAAACTAAGCTACATTTTACTCTACTCCTTTTTACTAACAAATACTAAAAGCATACTTGTATTTAGTAATTTCGATAGATAATGTTTATTAGATCAAATTGTTGAAATTACCTTCCATTCCATTGTGTAACTAATTATTCTCACTCAATACAAGATATCAATAAATTTACCTCAATTCTGATGGATGTAGTAAATTTAGAAACTGTAGTAGTATAAAGTAGAAAATATAAAGTAATTCGAAACTACTAAATTATTCCAAACACCAATTATTATTTAATTGTAAATGGATTTTAGAAACAGAGAATGCTATGTGGAAAGCCTGGTTTTTATACGAGGCCTTCGAATGTGGAAGCTTATATTTTGCAGAGACTGTGAATATGGAAAGCTGCTATTTATGAAAAGGCCGGTCGTTACTATATGTCAATTGAACACTCAAAATCCACGAATCTCAGGCTAACAAAAATAAGTATGCTCAGCATTTACTCCAAGAAGTGAGGTCCCTTACTCTAAAAACTTTGTGTATCCAAGTGCCCCCTAGTTGAAGCTATGCTGTATTCAAACATTTCGGGACGAAAGGCAAAATTTCTCCGAACTATACATACAAGTTAAAGGCTAATTCCTTTTGGCATTTTGTAGCGCATACTTGAATCCCCACAGGATTTCAAAATCAGCTTTCTGGCATTCATAGATACCGAAAGGTGACCGATGCAGAAATGTGGTTCAAAGTTGAGGTGGGCGCGTGGGTCACCATCTAGGAATCAGGAGAGTGGTCACCTATTGTACTATCTGAATGCAGGAAAGCTATTTTGAGCATCCTGTGGGGATTCAAGTATGCGCTACAAAATTACAAAAGGAAGTAGTCTTTTACTTGTTAGTTTTGGAGAAATTTTGCTTTCGTCCCGACATTTTTGAATACAGTATAGCTTCAACTAGGGGGCACTTGGGTACACAAAGTTTTAGAGTAAGGGACTTCACTTCTTGGAGTAAATGCTGAGCATACTTATTTTTGTTAGCCTGAAATTCGTGGATTTTGAGTGTTCAATGGGCATATAGTACGACAGCGAATGTGTGAAATTTGGCCTTTGTGCATTGGCTTCGAATGTGAAAAGCTTGCATTTCATATCATCATCATTATCAAACATGCAAGTCAGGCGTAGTTCATCAATGCTATGCATCTCTTCATAGTCTTTATCAAGCCTGTAATACAGAAAAGGAAAATTGTACTTCAGCATGGTATAATTCGCTACCTACTCTTTGCTTCTAAACTCGTTGAGCTCACCTCAAGCCGCTTAGAGCTATGAGAACTTTCCAATTAAAAGATAAACTGCAGCCTGCTGCTTTGCAGTTAATATTTTTTATACTACCGCAGCCCTTTTTGTAACGAGCTAGCATATAAATGCCAAGTTCAGCTCAATAACTAGCCTTTCAAGGCAGTTGGGATGCATTTCTAAGGTACAGTGAACCTTTTTGTCCCCTGCTAAGGGTGAAAGTGATACAGGATCTATTTGCACATCAAAATCTCTGCTGACTCTGATGATGTAAAACTGGTTCCAGCTTCCAGCCTATTATATTAGTTTAAATCGTACATCCGGACTTCACTGTTGAAGTTACATCTGACTCTGGAGTTCAAAAATTATTCATTATTTCACGATCATTTCCGCTTGCATAAGAAACTGAAAAGTAGTCAACTAAACTGTCCGCAATTAATATAACTTCAGTCTTTTAACTACAACAATTGCCAAATTCCACTTTAGGTTAAATCACTATTTCATTTTGGTAGTATGTGCATATACAAAACCTGCATTCCGTTACTATTTATTTAACTTAATTTTCGAGTAATTTTTTATTTAAACATTCTACCTTTATACGACATTCTGGCTGGAAAACTAGTATTCTTTCAATGCTTACCTGTTGACTGACTGATGGTACACTGTTTTTTACAGTAATTTGGCTAATACTAACAGTTTCATCCTTATCATTAATTGTTGTAGTTGTGGAGGTGATTGCAGGATGTCCTTTTTGTATGCTTTGAAAAAAGCTTACGAGGATTATTTTTCCGATGACCTCAAATAGATTAGTTTGTTATTTAGCCCTTAGTAGTCTGATTATTACTTCGTCCCGTTCTTTTATCTTTTCTAAAAGCTATATTTCTCCCGATCTTCTCCTTACGCCGAGGTATTTGCACACCCCGTATAACATGGAAAGCGTTCAACAGGTAGCAGGAAGGTCAACGCTGCCAATGTTACTGTTGCCAAAAAATAACTATTTATTGATAATATTAATGAGAAGACAGGTGTAATTTAAATAAGTTAATTTAGATTAATTAAAAAAATCCATAAAATTGCAGCTGTTAATGGAACTGTACCTGGAAGAATCACAGTTTTTCCATCGATTCCAGATGCAGCAGAGGCTCATCGCATCATCATCAATTCAAGGTCACAACAAGTGAGGTCTGACTGAGTTGCTAGAGCAAGCCAGAAATACCAAATAAATACATGCTGTACATACATTGTGGATATATCACTCACTTGTGACATACCGATAGCAAAGCCCAGTCTGCCCAAATCTGCATGGATTTCCATTCCATATAAAAATATGGATGAGTGATGGTTTTCTTAATGCTGTTCTTGCAACCTAGTTTTTCGAAGGTCAACGGCTCGCTATCCTTGGTTTCCTATGTAGAAATGACCAAATCCATACTGAGAACAGGAACGTTGTGGTCAATAAAACAAACAATTAACAAACATTTACAATTATATTTCTATAAAAACCTGCATATTTTGCTTACCTTTTGCATTTTTGAACCAACATTCAATCAATCTCAACGAGATTGGGTAACCCTTTTATTGTAAAGTCATGACTTCATGTAGTACTTTTAGTAGCTGTTGTTTAAACGTAGTTGGTTCAGGTCATGAAAAATTAACTCTTCTGAATGTATTTTATTTTCACCCCGTATCAATATGAATACCCAATGAAAATAAAAATACTAAAAGCTTATTATAAAGTTATATAACACTGGAAAAAGTCCTGTTGTGTAATTCAAATTTACGTTATTTTAAATTCTGTAAACTCAGTCTTGCAATTTTCCATAATATTAGCCTGTAGCAGCCTCCACTTTTAAATGGCGACGACAAAACTAATCTTCCGTAAACACGAATCTGTTTCATACATCAGAAAAATAATCAATCCATTGAACGTAAAATCCATATTTATAGGTTATGGTTTCAGAAATGACTATCCATTTTAGCGGATAAACTGAATCAAGCATGTAAATGGCATGTGAATCTCACTTAATTGCAAGAATTTTGATATATTTTCACCTGAAAGTGATACATACTTGAAGTTAGAATTTTCAACAGTAGAAACAAGCTGAAGCTGTACCACAATTATTGATTGACTTGTTGAAATTGCCAGTGCATACATTCCATCGTGTAATTAGTCGTTCCCTTCTCAAATAACGAATTCCCAAATGCTCGTGTAGGTTTCAAAACTGGAATTTCTTTTGTATTGTATCCTGTTTAACACCACCTGGAGAAAAGTTACATACAAGACGAATATTGATTTCCGAGAATAAATCTTTCAGCGCATCTACGTACTTGTGGAAAATGTAATATTTCGCACATTCACCTATTGTTACTTTTAGACTTCCAAATTGTTTCTGTTTTTAATGAAACGGCAGTCGTGACCTCATGTCTGCTGTCGTTTGTTTTACTTGTTATTGTTTAGATACTTAACAGGAAAATTAATGAACACTATAAAATATTTACTAGCAACTGCATACAGAAATAACGAATTCGCCATTTGGTTTGTTTGTGTGCTCTTGTATTCAACATTTACAGAATGAATAGAGAACAAATCATATATCATACCACAATGGCATGATATACTCCATCAGCCGATACTCAATCCACATCTCTGGGAAACACAACACGTGTATGGCATACATTCATGATGTGGTTGGTGTACATTCCAGTGCATTATCCATCGCAGTTTAATTATCTATATTTTAGACAATGAAAGGAATAATACTTTGTCTACTTTCGGGAGCGGTTTTTTTAGAAGAGTCTATGCAAATTTGGGAACAGTTCTGAATCTAATGCGTAAACTGCATCATGCCTTCCACTTGATGTAAACGAATAATTACAGATTTTAAGCTTAAATATGGGTTGAAGATTTATGGAGTGTTAAGAAACGGGAGTTTTCTAAAGTACTTCTGATATAGTCAACTGGGCTTAATGCATTGAGACAAAGTAATTCGAAACTGCTTGGCTGGACTTCACAAATGAATTTGCAGTATTTATAGCTAATCAGAAAGAATAAATATGCAAATGCATTCACGTTGAAATACTTCATATAAATACATATATAGCATTAAAAATATGCAAGTCATACCAGAAAAGTAAATACGGACAAAGTTAAATACAAGTCGTTGTTTCAAAGTGGAATTTTAAACTATGTTGTAATTATAAAACATCAGATGATTTTTGGATATTCATTAAATTATGCGATCAATTCTAGAATAATTAGTTTGTTTGAAAAGAAATTCATTTTACGCACATTTATTGTGACACAGAAACAATTCTCAGCATCCGGTTCGCACCGTTGTTCTCGAATAAAACTTAAATCACACGATATCGACACATGATCAATCATCACGAAAAAAATTATAAAGGTATTAGCATCCAATTGTACAAACAGCAGTGGCAAGCAGATCATGGTGCGGCCAATGTTCAAACTCCACCAAGCTTCGGTCAACAGAAATTGAGTGTTCTGTTTACGTCGAAGTGGTTACATAAACTGCTTTGAGCAAACACTCGAAAAGACAATATCATTGCCTGTCAATCAAGCCACATTGGATCCAACAAACAAAATGAATTTATTTATCGTAATGTTTAACTAACCTAGTTCATACACTCTTTGTTGCAAAGGAGATAATGTGACTCAGTTTTGCAATCTTGTTTGCAAAAACACTCATGAGATGGAGGTTTGTATGAAAAAACCAACATGTGCTGTTTGTTTTAAACATCTTACTGTATGTCATGATGTATCGTAAATTTTTTATATGAGGAAGAGATTATTTACTGTGATTGGGCAAGCCAATTTATTGTATTTAAATAGTCTTACGAGAAACAAACAAAGCCGTCGTTTTTGTGATTGCGCTTTTAATACTAAAACATATTGTAGGGCATTACTGGTTGAGCCCTCTAACTCTAATAGTTTTAAACCCTTAATGGATAGTATTATAAAATTATATTGCAATAATAATTAAGAAAATCCTAAGTTGAAAATATGGTGTTCAATAATGGATAATAATAATTATTATTCATACGTTGTAATGAATTTGTGATAATGCAGTTGTAAAGAAAGTGTCTCCGGGGGGGGGGTTCAGAGAATGAGCCACTCAGTAGACACGCTCAGATTACATGCTTGGAACCCCTGCCGGATGACTCTTTTAGCTAGAATATCATGATTATTTTCCGAATGAAGATGCAACCAAAAGTCATAGCATATGCTTCGTTATCTAGGTAGGAAAAAAACTCGTAAACCCTGAATTTTTAACGAACTAAATTCATAAATAAATCTTTTTCCAAATTTCTAAAATAGATGGGTAAGTAGGAAAAAACTAATAGATCCTGAAGGTTTAAAGAAATAAACTCATTAACTAAATCTTGTTCAACCTAACAAAATAGCTGGGCTTTCAAAAAATGTAACTAAACTGATTCTTTATAACACACACAATTCGTCATTAAGAAACTGCATCAATATAAATTACTGTTTTTCTTCAGTGAGACGACAACACTAATTACATAACAGCTTTCATTTCTGCAAATATACACGAAACTTTTCAGAACCGCTTTTCAAAAACGGAAGTATAATTGGACCAGTTTGAAAACACACCGTTATGTTTCAAAGTAGAATTATGAATCACTTTGTAATAAGAACACATGACAAAACATTTATGGTATCCATTGCATATTGTAATCGTGTATCGGATTTTTTTGTGTACAGTGATGCTACATGCAATGGTGTAACAAGTAAGTAATTTGAAAAATAATTGCATCACTCAACTCTCATTAATTTTAGACTTATTTATTTATTGAGGCTCAAATAAAAACTGACATCATCCGTTTTGTATCGTTATTCTCAATTAAAACTTCAATCAATCGGTATAGAGAAGTGATCGATCATCACCAAAAATGTAATAAAAGTATTGACATCCACGTGTACATCAGATCTTTGTGCGACCAATGTTCAAACTTTACCAGACAATGGTTTGTTAGGTCACTAAGAATAATGTATTGTGCACTCCAAGTGATTACATGAACTGGTTTTTGAGCAAACACTAGAAATAAGGACAATATCAGTTGCCTCTCAATCAACCCACATTGGATTCAACAAACAACATGAATTCATCGTGAACATTTATCGATTACCTGTAATGTTTAACTAATCGGTTTCAAAGACCATTTGTTCCAAAAGAGATTGACACCTCATCAATTTGGTTTGTAAAAACACTCATGAGAGGCAGGTTGTTATGCGAAAACAAACATTTCATGTTTCTTTCAAACATATTCTTGGCTGTGGTGTTGGTTCTTAAACTCTTTTTTATATGGAGCAGGGTAAATATTGACTAAACTTGAGCCCAAGCTTACGTAAAAATCTTGTCCTGGTTTTGCATCACTGCAAACAACTTTGTTTCAGCAGCAATACGAGGAAACCACAAAGCCATTGACTTTCTGAATGCGCTTTTAAAACTAAAGCATACTGCACGCAATACTAATTGAGCTTTCTAAATTTAATTTTTTAAAGACTTGCTGAACCGTTTTCTATTAGAAAATGAATGAAAATGATTTGTTTCATATTCTCATTTTCAATAAATCAATGCAACAGGAAGAAAGGTGAATGTCGCATAAAATGCATTTTCTTATATTTAAGTAAGGTTCAATTGAAGCACGATGCTTCTGGACTTGCAGGATGCATACTTGCAAGAGTTTGAAAATCTAAAATATTGATGGCTTCCCAAACACGTGGAAGGAATGAGATGCCTAGATGTCAGCTCGCATTTATGAATACGTGGTAAAGAACTTTTATTGCTTTAGGAATGAAAATGGAGTCACTCGTTTGGGAAGTGAGGATCAATAATAGCAGCTCCATAAACTACTTTTAGCAACTCAAAACAAAAACAAATTTCCCCATCCGAGACTTCGTCATTATTAAAATAAATTAAACATTTTATTTAGTTTTCCATACCATGGAGTAGTTATTATTTGGAATAGTACAACTGTACAATGTCACATTAATTTGATATCATAATCAAATTTTCAGAAAATGAATTTTAATCACGTTAAGTTAAAGTTTGGTCGCAAGTTGTTACGTTTACACGTAAAACTATGATCCATGTTGTAATAATTAAAACATACAACAGAGCGTTTTTGATCTTGATTGGACATTGTGATCATTCATCACTTATAAATTTAGTTTTCAAGGTATTTAGTATAGTGTTGCGGTATTGATAACCATTTCATTTCAGGATTTTGCATATATGTATATAAATGGCTTGTGCTCATATAACGGGATTTCAAGAAGAATGACCTCTTTTACGAGGCATTAAGTTTACACCGACGCGTTGCGATACCAGCAGGAGTTGCCAGTATCACTTTTTCATTCTGCTCAAGTAAAACTCAAATCTGACGGAATTAGCAAATTCCTAAGCACGAGTGTAGTATACAATTATGATGTGGTTGGTGTAGAGCACAATCGAATGCATTCGCTTTTGCAGTTTTATTGTGTATTTTGTACGCAATGAAATGAAAAATACTTTGTCTACTCTTTCGAGAGGCTTTCTTTGAAACGTCCAAGCATATTTGTGAACAGTTGTGAATCAAATTGCACAAACTGCAGCATATTTTCCGTTTGATGTAAGTGAATAAATGACAGATTTAAGCTTAATTATGAGCAGAACGGGTGAGTTAAAAATCGGATTTTTCTCATGTACTTCCAATATAGTCAAGTGGGCATTATGCATTCAGAGAAAAATAATTCGGATAAGCTTTATTGAACTTTACACATTACTTTGCAGTTTTTTACCAATCCGAAACTCTACGTATTTAAGTTTATTCTCCTCGAAATGCTTCAACCAAATACATATAGTAATAGTACTCAAAAATGTGTAAATCCTACTAAATAAGGCAAATACAAGCTAGGTTGAAAAACAAGTCCATGTTTTCAAAGCTGAATTTTGAACTATCTGTTAATTTACAACAGATATGATAATTTATTTGATGTTCAAAACATTTCCCGATCAATTCAGAAATTGGTTTTTAAAACAGATTAGGTGAAATTTTAATCAGCATCCCTTTGTGTTGGGTTAATCATACATACAAGTTAATGCCACATGCCTGTCTCAAATATGCAATGTGAAGAATAATAGCAGCGGGCAAGCAGATCTTGGTACACCTAATGTTCAAACTTCATCAAATATTTGGCTTGTTTGGTCAACAAGGACTATAAGTTCTGTGTACACCGAAGTGGTTATGTAAACCGTTTTGAGGCAAACACTCAAATTAAGACAATATCACTGTCCTGTCAATCAAACCACACTCAATCCAACAAGCAACATGAATTTATTGAGAACATTTATCGATAAACCGTAATGTTAGCTAACGAGGTCAAAGAACATTTGTTCCAATGATGATATTACCAATATTTTCAATCTTGTTTGCAAAACCAGTCATGGGTGGGTGATTTTGCGTTTCCGTAAAAGTAAACATACCAGTTTCTTGCAAAAATAATCCTGGTTGTCTTATACGTAATTTTTTTATATGGAGCAGGTAAATATTTTTTACTGTTATTGCGCTTGAAATCTGGGAAAGATTTTGTACCAATGAGGTAATTATTTTGTTGTTTTGAGTCCTACGGGCGAAAAAGCCATCGCGCTTGTGAACGCGCTTTTAATACCAACGCATACTGCAATCGCGATAGCTTTCTAACAATATTAGCTTTAAAGGACTTGTTGCAAAAGTTATCAATAAAACATTAGTTAAATATTTTTTTGTTAATGTTACACTTCCATATAATAAACCAAAGGAAGGAAGGTGAAGGAATGAAATGCATTTTTCTTTAGTAAATTGGTTTTTAAGTCGGCACGGTGCTTTTTGTCCCGAAGTTTATTCTCTAAATTGTCAATGCTATTTTGACTTTTAAACATCATCAGCTTTCCTCTTTTGTTCAATTAAGCATATTCACGGGCGTATTGTTTTTTTTTGATAGACCCAATAATTATTGATTAAAACTGTTTTTCAAAAGATTTTTATTTATACAACTTTGTTTTTAGAAGCTTACTTTTTTACTTTAAATGCTAACTTCTCGAGATTGATTGGGATTCTTGAACCCGTGCACGATCGCAGTTATCAAATATACATTTAATTTAAATCTTAGGTGACGATAAATCGTTATTGCACTGAGCAATTAGCACCAGTGTCTACTTGTAAACAGTAATACAAAAAGCTTCGACGAGCTCAAAGCAACCACGACTATTTTCAACGGAGTGTTCATTGATAACTTAAGAATGTCAGTATCAACGATTCATGAACTAAGAGGAATGCGAACTATCGTCAGGTTGGCATAAAGGTGGAAATGAAATAAATCGTGATCAATTCGATTGTAAAATCTGATTCATACATATTCTTATCGTATTTGTTTGACGTGAAAGCAGGTTAAGTAAACATTATACAATGTGATTTATAAGCTATAGAAAACCCCAAGTTGGAAAATATACTGTTTAGTAATGAATAAATGTGTATCAAATGTAAAGAATGCGGGGGAATGCAATTTTTAAGATGTTATTTTCGGAGACTGAATGAGTTAACAGGCATCGCGTATCTATTATCGACTAAATAAAACTCTCTCTCACTCGCTACCTTTGCAGACCAATATACATAAATAACCATTTACTAATCAAATAACATAAAACTGATTTTAGGTATGATTTCATTACAACAATAAACGTTATTACAAAAATTGAACCTGTTTTCTGATGAAAAAAATCCAGCCTTGAAAATATGTTAACTTGACGATTGCAGAAACAGCCGAAGTAGTCGTATTTGTTTTGTTATCTAGGTTGGAAGAAATCGTTGTACATCCTGGTTATTCATTGATAAACAAAATCAACAATAAAATCTTTTTAACGTAGCAAAGCAGCAAGGTTTTCATGAGTTTAACTTACTAAGTTTGTTAAAAATATGCTAATCGTCTTTAATAGCCTGTTTTAATACAAGTTGGCTTTTTTTATAAAATGATAACAATCTTTACATAACTGCTATAAATATACCAAATACCAATAAATGTACACTTGAATGAAACGCAATAGCTTTCTGAGTTTCCGAGAACAGCTGTACAATGTCAGATTCATTTTATATGATTAATCATATTTTCAGAAAAGAATTCTAATCCCGTAAGTTGAACGTAGGTCGAAAGTCGTATGCGTAAAATTTTATATATTGTTATTAGAACACACAGCAGAACGTATTTGACATTCATTGTACATTGTGATCTTTCACTGTTTGTCAATTTGATTTAATGTGTTATTGTAAATCCGGCTGTATTGATAAGCAATACATTTCGGTTTTCATATATATGTTGAGGGCACATGCTCATAAAACGTGATGTCAAGAATGGTGTTCCCACTCACGTGTCATCAGGTTTATACAAAGTTTTGCAATATCATCAAGAGTCGCCAGTATCAACTCATTTTGCTTCTGCCGAAAAACACAAGTCTCACTGCATTTATAAGCAAGAAAGCAATGTAAAAATAAAGCACTAATATTATGTAGACAATGAGCTTTTGGTGAGACCAAGTCCTAAATCATGTCAACATCATTCATGCTATTGAGCTGCGTTTATTTTCCACTGATATGAAAAGATAACGTGTTCTTCTGACATGTAAAAACTTGATTTAAAATTTACATAGATTTGACTCAAGTAGCGGTTGCACCAACTGGATTTATTTAAATTATATTTTAGAAAGCTAATGTACTTGTCATATTTAGTATTATACTAATTGTATACTCCAGACTTACTCCTAAGTTTAAAGAAATATCAAAACTCGTGTTATTAACCCGTTTAGGCTTCAATGGAAAATAAACAACAACAACAAATATATCTCACCAGAGAATCATATCTTTCAAATGAAATAGTTACTCACTACTTGATTGAAGGTTTATTCGCTGACATTGACAATAGGGAATGTAAAATGTTTTGGAAATGTGTACTAACAAAGTAAAAGACACATACATGCACACGCAAAACATTGTCTTTGAAATAACCGTCACTAAATTGATTGAGTTTGGATTTAGAGATTTTGAATCAAATCTGATTATATGTACATTTTGCATGGGAAATATATCCGATTTATCACTTACAAACGACTTATTTATTACAGTATACAAAAATTGGTGCCCTTTGGGTGCTTATCAACTTAATATGCAGATGCATTTCGAGAATACAGAATGAAATTTTTAAATTTAGCATGTGACACAAGAAGAAAGAGTAGCTGTGGTAGAGAGCAGTACAACAAAGTTAAATGAAAAGTACCAGTACAATGTAGATCTTTGGCAATAGAAAATTGACATAGATATGAGCAAGCTTTGAATGAACTCAGATCTCACTGGATTCTAGCTTACACTGATTATGATAATAAGACCATGAGCTGAGGTTGTTTGGAATGAATATGTAAATCGCCTTTGAAAGCTTATACCAATTTATTAAGATTTTTAATGCAACTAAAAGTCAATGATTGACATTATAGTAATATGACTAATATAACAGATTTTCAGCTGTGTGGGGCACTACTCTTTTTTTAAGTGCACTGGTTAGAGAGAACGGTAACAAATCTGGTGTCGAATTTACGAAAATCTAACGACTTACAAACGCACGCTATGTGCAACTTGTACCATCGATACTCACAGCAAATTTGTAATCAATAGGATACTGCTTATTGCATAAAAGAAACAACCTATGATATACAAACTTTTTGGTTGTGATAAACAACCTACTACAGCCGTTGTGGCAAGATAACATATTTTTGGTAACCACATTTAACGCGAGGCAGAACTACGTCATGCAATTCCATCCAACCAGTCATATAAACTCTTTCACGTAATTTATCAAGAGTGCCCTCAGTTCTTGAAATCAAATGACAACTTTTTCAAAGACATTTCCTGTTAGTGTTTGGGTTTTTAGGTTCATGGTGTCTGCAACTTGAATAAAAAACGCTATATATACTAGTCCGTTACAAAAAATACATAAAAGCAAGGGCTATAAACAATTTTACATATATATTTTGTTACAGAGCAGAAGAATAAAAAACCATTTTAGGTCTAGGATTTTTTCTCCAAATCAAAAGTTGGAACCGAATATTTCAATTGCTTACCTTACTATTGCTTTTATTACTCATAAGTGCAGGGTGTCATATAATGTTCGGGCAGAACAGGGAGCAAAGTGGTCAAAAGTTGCGTACAATTATGTAGCTATATTTATAAAAAATTGGTTTAGGTCTACACCCCAAAAATGTTAGAATTAAAAACTTTCATATTTTGTTATGTCAAGTCAATAGTTGGAAACATGAAACGAAGGACTTTTGAAAAAAGACGATTTGAGACTAAAATGCAGAATTTAAGTGATCAAACTCGCTAACTCAAACCGTTTTGATTGCCACAAAGCTAGAATGGGCTAAACAGTCCTGTGAATCCAGAGTGATAGATATGAGTTGCATGATAAGATATGAGATATGGATGTATGTTCAATGCCATCCGTATTGCTTAAAGCTTCCCTTTTCAAAAAAGATAACATCACGCTCATTCAACACGAGAGTGGTTTTAAACACATCCAAACTATCTTTCCTTTCAAAACTTAACATTTTTTTAAAAACAATAATACTTCTGAAAATTCGGCTCGTGAAACAAAGGTGTATTCGGAAATTCATAATTGTGAGAGCCATACTTTGGCATATCTTCAAGACAATGGAGTCTTGGGAAGTGTCCCAAATCCAAAGAAATATATACAAACTTCAAGAACTTACTATATGCAATAGCTCATTCCGTGCAATTTTACAAGAACATGATGTTTTGAGCCGAAATGACATTTCCCAACTGGTAATTTCATGCAACGCCAACTCAAACTTTCAAAATAATCCATCATTGGCTTAAATTAATGTCATGTCAATGTTATTACAGGATGCTATACAAATTTCCAAAGGGACACACGCCGAGTCGGAGCTGCTATACAACATTCTTTTAACACGCAAAGGAGCGTTTAACGCATTGATAGACGCTTGCAAGCAAACAAAACAAACAGGAGCTCTTCATATTCTACAACATGCTCACATTTCACACTCCACCAGCTGGGATGAGTTATCAGTAGAGCTTAAAAATGAGTTGGGCAACAAACTGCTAAATTTTCAAGGGAAAAAAGTTAAATTTTCCGAGTGCTACAACCACCTTCATCACCTCATTGACGGGAAATTTCTGACTGAATTGGAAAAAGGAAATTCTCCAACGCTTGTGAACAACCAGGTGCCTGACCAGTTGGAGTATTATATCCAACGCACCCTTCGCAGTAGGAAAAGATTGAAAAGCAGTGTGTTCCAACAACCATGTGATGACGTTTTTGTTGTTGAGGGATTGGAAAAGTATGAGTTAACCAGTTTGGCAGCAGGAGAAAAAACGGATGTGTCTGGAAATCAGATTGAACGTCTCACAGTTCGCTACATTTTGTTGGAATACGAAGGAGATTTTGAGAGAATTTGTAAATTAAAAAGCTTTCAGCCGGTGCATTACATCAGACACAAAGATGATATTTATGAATGGGTTAAGTCATCCGGATCAGTGAAAACTCTTCAAATGCACGTTGATGATGTTCAGGACGACTTTCCTGAGGAAGAGTTGGCATCACGGGGAAACAGGGTAAATGTAATTCCCGACTCACCTGGAATGGGGAAGACGCATTTACTTGCAAATATCGCTCACCGAATAAGCAAAGAGAAACCTAACATGCTGATCCGGTTCTTAGTCATGAAGGACGTTGTGCAAGCCCTGAGCAAGAAAACAATCAATTTGGAATTAATACTTTCTTTTATTGCTGAGAAATCATCGGAGTTTGAATGTGGAACGAAAATCGTGAAAACACTCTGACATCTGAAGTGCATTTTGATGTTCGACGGCTTTGATGAGGTGCCTCTCCATCAAATTGACATTGCAAAGAAAATTCTATCAACCATTGTGACCTTGCAATCAGCACAGATATTTGTAACAACACGCCCACACCTGCGGAGGGAGCTGGAAAATTTGCTAAACGTGCTCGGATATACAATAAACCCATTTACGAAGTCGGATCAAGTAAACTTCCTTCTCAAGTTCTGGAAGATGAAAGGTGCCACAGAGAATGAAACTCTGAAGCAGTTTGCAACAGAATGTGTGAACACAATCAGCTCAAACATGACTGATTTTGAGAGAGATATTGCTGGAATACCTCTCCAATGCAGGCTGCTCGCAGAATGTTACACCGAGCAAGCGGTAAGATGGACTCAAATTGGAGCTGCTCCTAGTAATTCCAAACCAATGGGGCAAATACATTCCATATTTGAAATGTATGAGAGGCACATAGAAATGAGGCTGAAAAACGTGAAAACTAAAGTTGAACAGATAAAAAATGCTCACATATATTACGCATTGGAGTTGCTGTTTCGAGAGCAAGTTCATCAGTTCCAGTCACTGAAAACCCCATCCATTTCCTTAAGTGAACTTTGCGCTGCAGGATTTCTTGAAGCAACCAATTCGAGCGATGTTCAATTTGTTCACCGCACCTTTGCAGAGTTTTTTGTTGCGTGGTTTGCAGTGGAAATGAAGATGCCTGAGAAGATTACGCCATTCCTTCTTGATGAGCTACTTGCAAAATCAAGACTTGAATTTATAACCACCCCAGTAGGAAAAGTAAACTTGGGACTTTTACACACCTTCAGCTATCCAGTAATCGCTTACTTTATCAATGGCTTCAGTAAAATATATTCCAAAAATCAAGAAGATCAAGATCAACCGAAACGTAATGCAATGCTCATGAATTCAGTTTACTATGCACAAGTTTCCCGTATATTCCTTGCCTCTGCAGTCGGTGATTATCAATTCGTGCCTCTTTTAGTGTCTTCGTGTTTTGAAGCTTTGCAAATCTGTGAAAAAGATAATTCAGACATTTTGAAACTTCTCCTCATCTCAGCAAAATACTCAAGCGTTGCACTAGTTGAGTTATTCTGCTCCCAAGTAGAACTAACCAATTTAAAAAGCCCATTTAAAATTGGTTTAGTGGAGCTGACACCTCTGCATGTGGCCGTGCAACGAGGCCATTACCATCTAGTCGAGTTTCTTGCTGGGAAATATGAGCTTGAGCTGAAAAATCTTCGCTGTTTACTTCACTTTTGTGTTTTTAAAAGCCTAAAAGATAACAAAGAAACTGTTACTGACAAAGGGCAGATCATCAGGTTGCTGTCCAGAAAAAGTGACGTCTGGCTTAATGAGAACTTTGTGAAACGGTTCCGCTTCTAAGAAAAATGTGAATTGTGAGTTGATAAAGTGTCTGATTGAATGTGGGGCTGATGTTAATGTTCTTGATGAAAAAGGGAACACCATTCTTCATAAAATCACTGAGAATCCTGTCACACCAGAATTTTATCATTGGCTTGTTGTTTCTTTAAACGAACGTAAATTCATACATTTTAACCAACCCAACTCTAGCGGGAAGAAAGTTAGGCCACTTCATTGTGCGCTGGAGAAAGTGGAGCTGTTAAAAGACACTTTAAAATACTTTCAGTTAAACGGTGTTGATTTCAATGTAGAGGATGGGATAGGGGAGTCTCCATTATTTTATGCAATTCGTGGTGGGAGGTCAGTTTCCTTAATTTGTGCACTGATTGAACTTGGTGCTGATTGGAAGAAAAAAAATTAGTTGGATGACTTGCTCCACATTTGTGCAGAACATGGCCACTACCAAGCAATGAAGCACTTCGTAGAAACCTTGAAAATGGATGTTAATGCTAAGGACATGAATGGCATGGCACCTCTGCATTATGCGATTATGAGACGTTCCAAAGATTATGAGTTAGTGCAGCAGTTTCTGGTCAAAAGTGGTGCTGATGTGAACGCTAGATATTACAAACGTTTTACTCCTTCATTGGAAGGATTAAGGGATGGTGAAGGGCTAAGTTTGAGCACAATTCAGTTGATGGAAGAACACGGGTTATCAGTCGGAGAAGAGCAAGCATCGAAAGCCATAGAATACTTTCTTTCCAACAGGAACATCAAGTCTTGGGAAAATGTAGATGAGTTTCTTCGAGTTCTTCAGTTCCTGATTGAGAAAGGTGGCGTCATCCAAGATATCCCAGATTTTAACAGGTCCACTATCATCTGGAAAACAACGGGAGTGCAGAAGAACATGCGTGCCATAATCCAATCTACGGACTTGGATTGTTGTTGCCGTCATCTAGAAACATCTGGACTTTTGACGAAACCCCGTCCAGGAGATTCATTCTTGGATTTCACGAGCTCATAAAAACGCTCGCACTTTTTAAATGAATCCGGTGAATGGTTCTGAATATCTTCTAATTCGGATTTCGTCAAAAGTCCAGATGTTTCTAGATGAGGCCACAAACAATCCAAGTCCGTAGATTGGATTATGGCACCTGTCTCTGCACTCCCGTTGTTTTCCAGATGATAGTGGACCTGTTAAAATCTGGGATATTTTGGATGACGCCACCTCTCTCAAATCAGGAACTGAAGAACTCCAATAAACTCATCCACATTTTCCCAAGACTTGATGTTTCCTGTTGGAAAAGAAAGTATTTCTAATGGCTTTCGATGCTTGGCTTCTTCTCCGACTATGATACCCCGTGTTCCTTCATGCAATCTGAATTTGTGCTCAACTTAGCCTTCAGCCATTTAACTAATCTTTAATAGAATGGAGTAAAACCATATAAGTATCTAAGCGTTCACATCAGGCACCACTTTTGACTAGAAACTGCTGCATTAACTCATAATCTTGGAACGTCGTCCTATTGTCCGCATAATGCAGCCGAGGTGTCGGCAGCCCTCAATCGTCCTTAGCATCAACATCGCATTTTCAAGGTTCTACGAAGTAGCTTCATTGCTTGCGTAAGTGGCCATATTCTGCACAAAATGTGAAGCGAATCATACCCCAGTTCTTGTTTCTTCAATCAGCACCAAGTTCAAATCAGTGCACAAAATTTAAAGACCTCCCACACGAATTGCATAAAATAATGGAGACTGGTTGTGGCCAATACCTAAGCATTGAAATCAACAGCGATTTAACTGAAGTATTTTAAAGTGTCTTTTAACAGCTCCACTTTCTCCACGCACAATGAATTGGCCTAACTTTCTCCTCGCTAGAGTTGGGTTGGTTAAAATGTTGAATTTACGTTGTTTAAAGAAACAACAAGCCAATGATAAAATTCTGGTGTGAACGGGATTTTTAGTGATTTTAATGAAGAATGGTATGTTTCTATTTTAGTCAAGAACATTAACATCAGCCCCACATTCAATGAGACATTTTATCAAACTCACAATTCACGTTCTTGTAAAGAAGTGGAACCGTCCGTCACTCAAGTTTCTCATTAAGGCAGACGTGCTTTTTTCTGGACAGCAACCTGATGATCTGCAAATTTGTCAGCAACAGTTTCTTTGTTATCTTTTAGGCTTTTAAAAACACAAAAGTGAAGTAAACAGCGAAGATTTTTCAGCTCAAGCTCATAT